>PVJS01017392.1:0-36218 GCA_004027185.1 Glis glis
GGAGGCGGAGACCGGAGGATCCGGGCTCACGGCCAGCCTCAGCTCTCTCTCTCTCTCTCTCTCTCTCACTGTCTGTTTCTACTTAGTAAGGCCCTCCGCAACTTCGTGAGACCCGGTTTCAAAATAAAGTATAAAAAATAGGGCCGGGGGCATAGCGCGGAGGTAGAACGCCCCTGCGTCCAATCCCCGGTACTACAAAAAAAAAAAAAATTATAAAGTACTCTGTGTATGTGTGTGTGTGTATGTGTATATGTGTATGTGTGTATATGTATGTGTGTATGTGTATATATGTGTGTGTATATGTCTGTATGTGTGTATATGTATTTGTATATATGTGTGTGTGTATATGTATATGTGTGTGTATGTGTGTGTATGTGTGTATATGTATGTGTGTGTGTGTGTGTGTGTGTGTACATGTGTGTGTGTTTTGGTGAACATGCATGCCCATGCCCTGAGGACTATAGAGAAAACAATAGTGATAACAACAGTGAAAATGGTGAATGCCTCAGAGATCAGAATTTCACCTCATTTTAGAGATTTCTTTTTAAATTGGTGTAGGTAAAAGAAAGAATTGCTTGGCTTACATAGCAAAATGCATCTTATTTCCGAAGGAGGTATTGTGCAGTGACACATAGTACAGCTATAACTTTTGTGTAATAGCCAGATTGTTCTAAAATATCCATGCAATATAAATATAAACTGATATGATTGAAATCATTATATTTATTTCAGGTAGGATATCATCACCCGTTTAAGCAAATATTTCAATACTGAGAGTTAAACTCTCCTGGATTCTGCACTATTAATGCACTTTACAATGATTTTGCAAGCACCCACTGTACAGAACCAAATGTTTTATTTTGGCAAAGGAAGCTTTGTAGAAATATTTGCAATATTTTGTGCTAATCCCTCCACAAGTCACTTTGGTGTGGCAAATATTTGTGCTAGCAGACTTTACGACAGTAACAGAGTATATCAATCTGTTGTTTTAACCTTTTGAAAATAACCCTTGTGTCCTCTTGAAGGGAATAAGGAGTCATTGATGAATCCTTTTAAGTTTTCAACTTTGCAGTAAGGTGCCCGCGAGAGAAATCAGCACGTTATCTCAAGGGAATGGATTAAAGGGAATTGAGTGCATCTCTGCTTACTTTCTTGGCTCATCGCTTTATGGATATGAGGGACCTAAAAAGTAAATGGTGGTCAAAAAGAACAAACACATTTATTAGAGCAGTGAGAAAGGACTGTTTTGATATTTGCCAAGTTCCTTCTCAATAACATGTTTGGCAGCTACCAAATGACATGGCCTGCCCAGAGTTGATTTTGATGAAGCCTCTGGGATGTGTTAAAAAGTAAACCAGAGCAAATCACGTACTGGAAAGCATAACTCAATCAAGGAAAAATGTATGATTAAGGGTGACATGGGCAAGGAAAGCTTTGCCAGAGCACAGGGTAAATATTTGTATCAGTGTGAAGAGAAAGCTTCGTGACGCTGATGTCAACCAGCTGGAATTTTCATTGTTTATAAACTTTTGTTGTTAGAGTTGAATTCTGGCAGAAAAGGTACCAAAGAAAGAGCAGTTTCCCAGCATGAAAGTTTGAATTGCGATAAGGCAGCTTGACCAGAAATGAATGCAACAACGCAAAGTTTCAGCTACTTTTCCTTTCCAGAATTCTCTTGCCAAGAAACAACCTTCTTGCCTTAAACCCCACTTTGACAAAATTCATCAGGATTAACAAAAAGAAAAGATTTTGTTTGTTCTGTGTCATAAGGGTTTATGACTTCTTTTTCCTCTTAAATGAACAGAAAATGTGAAAGAATCTAAATGAATTACTGTTCATTTTTTTATAAAAGAATATTGCCACACGAGTCAGATATTTTAAGGACTGAAAAGAAATGACTTGGGATTGAACTCAGGTTTTTGAATAGTGTCTATTAACTTCATCCTGCTAAGCTATTTATTTTTTACCTCATGATAGACCATTGCATATTTTTAAGCTGAACACTTTAGCGAGTTAAAGGATTTGGGCACTTGATTTAACTCACCAACTATTTCTATTAAAAGGAAATCTGTATTTTCTCACTAAGCTGTTTTGTTGTACTTTTCGGAACAGTGGAGGTAGCCAAAAGTTATAAATCAGGCAATATCGCAAGGACATGGGGTTGTACAAAAATTTACAGTAGTTCAGAAGAAATAACTCAACTTTCAGGCAGAGAAAGAGTGATTGTTGGAAACTGACTCCTAGCACTTAGTCTTCCTCTCTGAAAAATATGCACACAAATGGTGCTCATGTTGGCAAAGAAGGATGCACCCAATTTTCACATTTTTGAAGATGGACTTCCACCAGCCACCAGAATACTTTTCAGCTCCATGGATATTCGGACCAGAGTTCCTTGCTTCTCCCTCAAAGTAGTCTGGGTGCTTCAAACTGATCTACTTTTAATGAGGGCTGTGTAGTGAAATCCACTGAACAGGAAATAAAGAGAACTCCTAATTCTTATCAAGTTATTCTTCCTTTTAATAACTTTATGTTTTAAATACAGTTTAATCTAATTGGTTTAGGACAACGCACAATAAAAATTACATTGATGTGCTGCTTCTGAGCATGCCACATTGCATCAATCCAGAAAGGAGACCAACTTGAGGGGCCTTCCACTTACCCACCCCAACCTAGAGCAAATGGAAGGGTTCTGGCTCTGCCAGCGCAGAAACAAGAAACGTCAGGAACTTAACCACATTACCCAGATATACTAAGAATAGCAACCAAGCTCCTGCTGGGGTAATTAAGAAATCTTCTCTTCCAGTCTCTGGGCTTTAGAGACCTGGATCACTAACTAATTCCAATTTAGAATGCTTTTTTGATAAGGGTTTTTGTAAACTAGGAAGTGAGTCAGACATGAGAACTTTCCATTTTGAGTTTCTGAGCTAGTATGTCCAGCTTGCACAGCAGAGTCTCTGGGTTACACTGGCAGGGGAAAACCCTTCAGAGTGTTGCTTGTTCGGGGCATCACACTTGTGGTTTATTTTCCGGAGCCAAAGAGGTGCCAATGATTTCTTCTACCAGAGTTTGCACACTTCTGTTCCACTGCAGTACACCCCCAGAATGTGAAACTCAAAGGAATACACAAAACCAGACACCACAGGCAAAGCTAGAAATCCTACCAGGTGGGAGGGAACCCTGGGCTCAGACACACTTAGGTTTCAGTCGTATTAAGTCACACAGAGATTTACGAGTGACCAACCTGTCACCGAGTTATTCCTTTCTTAGTCCCTTCCTACCTCTCAATGACAGGACATTCTCTAGGTCATTCTGTGCTGTGGATTGGGACCCTCTGGCATTATATTTTAATTAAGTGGTCAGATTATTAATGCGTGAAAATCAGTCACTGCAAATGTTGAGCTAACCGTTTTTCATACATAATGCGTCCATATCAACATTATAACAGCCATCTACTAAAGATTGACATGGTCGCTTTTGAAGAAGAAACCCTGATGAATACTGGAGGGGATGATTCTTGGGATCCTGTTAAGGGACTGAGAGACTAGGTCTCACTGCTAACTTTACCCCTGCTGTATGCTGACAAACCACTCTGCCCCTCTGTTGGTGGGATCATTTTAGAGGTTCCACAATGGAAATTATCAGCCATGTATTTCTTGTATACTAACATGTATTCAATGTTCTGTTAAAAAATAGAGATAATTCAGAATATTAAAAAACTATTCCTATACCTTAGGTGTCACTCTTTGCTAGTTTATTATCTCTTCTTTATGAATACCTGCCTCCTATCTTTTGGGAGTTTTCTTCCCCTCACTTCAAAATTATGGAACTGTGGAAGGCACCAGGTTAATACAATTCTTACCTATTGCCTAGCCACATTTGATTGGACCACATTAAGGAAATCAGTCCTTCCTAGGAATTTGAGATAAAAAAAAGTTCCAGCTGCGATTGGGTGCTCTCTTGAGTGGAGGGGATAAAAATACAGGGCCTGCTGGTGGCCTTGCACTTCAATGTAGACTGAAAATGAGACAATGCCAGACTGCAGCAAGACTGAAGAATGTCATGGGCTGTAGAGGTCAGCAGAAAGTATGGCTAGTTTCTGTGTTTCTGTTACCAGCTGTAGCTCTGCCTAGCTACTCTCTCTCCATGGGATACTCCAATGATATAACACACACACAAAAGACTCTCTACTTAAGTTCTTCAAGTTGAATTTCTGTGTCACGTACAACAGCAGTTAGGGCTTAATTCCCACAACCACTTCTCTCAAGGATATGATAAAGGCATTTATTGAATGCCTATTTTGTAATAGGCTGTTTACATTCATGATCTCATGTTATCCGTTTAGCAATCCCAGAACTCTAAGTAGAATTATTTCTATTTTAACAATGTAGAAAATAAGGATCAAAGAAGTTAACAAATTTATCCAAGGTCACATAGTCATATCAGTCTGGATTTCCATCCTCTCTCTAAGTTTGCAAACATCATTGGAAATCATGTTGATGAATGATTAGAGACTATAATAAAATTCTGAATATCACAAGTGGCATACAAATATAGATAAAGGAATGCCAATGCAGGATGGAATATCGCTATCATTTGGATCTTAAATACTATCTTACGCCAACGTGTTGGAGGCGTGGTCCCCACCCTGTGGCACTATAGGGAGGTGGCGGAACCTTTAAGAAGTGGGACCTAGTGAAAGGTTTTCAGGCCATAGGACCATGCCTTGAAGAGAATGTGGGTTCCCAGCTCCATGCTCTTCCTCTCTTGGGCTTCCCAGTCGTGAGGTGAGCCTCTTTATTCTACCATGTGCTTCCCGCTATGATGTGCTGCCTTGCTACAGGCCCAAAAGCAATGGAAACAATCAACCATGGACTGAAACCTTTAAAACTTTCATCAAAAACCTTTTTAATTTATAAGCTGATTATTTGGGTATTTGTTACAGTAATTGAAAGCTGACTTACGCACACAAGGAAAGGTATCTCAGAACTCTTTCAGTTACAAATGAAAGAAAGTTCACTCAAACTAACAAATTGACTCAGGAACTCAAATGTCCAAAGGGCAGTTTGGCTTCACTACAGCTGGATTTAGGACTCAAAGGAGCTCACAAGGACTCTGTCTCTGTCCCTTCACTTGGATGTTCTTATTGTCTGTTTTACTTTCAGGCAAACATCCTATAGAAGTGGTCCTAGAAATGTTCCCAACATCGTCAGACACATGAATGTACAGTTGAGGCTTATGTAAAGTAGGGGCTCCTGACCTGACATCTCCCCATTCCAAAGATGGAAACAAAGGAAGAGCCCTTGGAAAATGACAGAAAGTTTTTCTGCAGCACATGTTACTGCAATAAGGAAATGTGTTTAAAGGCAAGATGTGGGCTCCAGGAGTACAATTCTTTTTGGTTCCTTAGGAAAGGGCACTGCAGGAGAGCAAGAGTAGGTTCTGGATGGGACCCCAATTATGCAGCATCCAGTAGTGTCAGACTTACAACCATATATAGAGATTCAGGGGAAAATAAATTGACAAAAGACCTAGAATTGTATCCAATTGACCAAATTGAGTTCTGATGCTCATCCTTGACCCAGTTCTTGTTACCAGAGAAGTGAACCATGCTGATTAGCTAGCCTTGCTTCTGAAAACACATCTGGAATCAATGTTGGGGTTAGCTCACAGAACCACATAGAGAATGCTTGAACACCTGTGCTCCTACCTAAAGACTAATGATGGATGCTGGGTAGTCAAAAAACCTACAATATGACTATATAAGGTTTCATGGAGGAGTTATGATTTGAGATGGCAAGGACTATTGTAAGAATAATATTGCTGGATTCTAAGTAGAAACATAAAAATGTAGTTAATATTTATTGAGCACTTAGTATGTGACAACCATTTTGCAAAGAGGCTAAAATATATCAATTTATTTACTTAATAACCATGATGTATAAATATTAACATCAGTTTTTATATTATAGGAGAAGAAAATGTAGAAGTTAAGCAACTTGCTTTGTATGTCAGAGATGAGAGTAGAACTCAAGACTGTATAACACCAAAATCTGTTATTTGCCTTTATGAACATACAGAAAATTTCATTTCTCATACATTCAGCTCTGAGCATCTGAAATCATGCACAAAACTTCCAGAAAAATAGCTCACAGAATTGTATTTGTAGATCTCAAATTCCATAGCAAGTCAAGATGACCATAAGAGGAAAGATCTTGGTATAAGCTCTTTGCTCTGTGAACCTGTTGTTCCTCTCTAAAAACCATGTCCTTGACCCAAGAAAGTAAATCTAAAAATTCAGGAGTCTAGAGTCTCTCCTTGCAGATTCAGAACTTTTTTCTTGTGTTTTTTTAAAATTTTTTCTAATTCATCTTTTTTCTGGGGGGGTTGAAGCCATTTATTTTTTTCTTTTTTTTAATATATTCATTTATTGGTGCATTGTAATTATACATTTTGATACACATCAGGGTAGCAGCATCATACATGCTCACATTGCTCATAATTCATCTTTTTTACTACATATTGTGTAATTAATTTTGTTTACCCATGGAATAATTTGGGTTGAATACAACATGCAAAACTTAAAACTACCGCCAAACTCTTTGGAGGGTATTTTTTATAATAGTTCAAACTTTAATGCTGAGAAAAAGTATTTTTTTTCTTGCTATTTTTCTATTTTACTTTTATTATCATTATAAAAATAGTGCTAATCATAAAATCATTCTAAAATGTGTCATTTGTGAATTGTCAATATGTTCAATGATTCATAATAAAATTTACACATTAAGAAGTCATTTTTAAGATGGGTGTCTTTGTCAGAATTCTCACTGCTATAATCCAAAGACTAACCATATAACTTAGAGAAGGAGAATTTATTCGCTCACAGTTTCAGGTTTAGTCCATGTG
Source organism: Glis glis (assembly GCA_004027185.1). Classification (NCBI taxonomy): domain Eukaryota; kingdom Metazoa; phylum Chordata; class Mammalia; order Rodentia; family Gliridae; genus Glis; species Glis glis. The sequence goes on from PVJS01017392.1 coordinate 6,904, forward strand.
AGAGGCTGGGGAGCTGAGATCTCAGGGCATGATGACAGGAAGCAGAGATAGGGGGTGCACCAGGCTTCCCTCTAACATCATGGAGGCTGGAAACAAGAGAAAGAGCAAGGGGAGGAGGAACCATATATAATCCCCAAGGCTGCAGCCCCAGGGACCTATCTTCTCCAGCCACACCCTACCAGCCTGGGCCACCACCCATTGTAATGGATTTATCCACCGCTGAGATTACAATCAAGACCCACTTCCAACAGTGCCACCCCTTTTCCCTAAGGCTGGGGGACACCCCAAATCTGAACTAATACAATGGGTATGGTGGTACATGGTTGTAATCCCAGTACTTAGGAGGCCAAGACAGGAGGATCACAGGTTTGAGGCCAGACTCAGCAACTTAGTGAGACTCTGTTTCAAAATAAAAAAAATAAGCAGGGCGTGGTGGTGCACGCTTGTAATCCCAGTACTTTGGGAGGCAGAGACCGGAGGATCCGGGTTCACGGCCATCCTCAGCTCTCTCTCTGTCTCTGTCTCTGTCTCTCCCTCTCTCTCTCTCTCTCCCTCTCTCTCTCTCTATCCTTAGTGAGGCCCTCCGCAGCAACTTCATGAGACCCGGTTTCAAAATAAAGTATAAAAAATAGGGCTGGGGGCTTGGCGCAGAGGTAGAACGCCCCCGTGTTCAATCCCTGGTTCCGCAAAAATAAATAAATAAATAAATAAATAAAATAAAATAAATAAAGGCTGGAGGTGTAGCTTGGAGGTAGAATGCCCCTGGGTTCAATCTCCAGTAACAAAACACAAAAATAAAGTTATTTTTCTTCTACCCATGGCCCCTCTGTTTTCTGTAAGGAATCACTTGTATGAGGCTGATTTTGTTTGTTTTTGTGCCTTTAGGTGTTATTAAAATTATAATGTAAAACTAATCTCCAGTAACAGTTACAACTTTCAGTTCTCATGTTTCTATCAAGTTCTTCATAAGTAAACCCAAGCCATAGTTGCAAGTGTTTCACAGCATCCTTTTTCTACCTTGAAATCTTGCAAAGTTGATCTCATCTACTCTTCAACATAGCAAAGTGATAGTTTCTATGCCTGTGGTCTCTCTAAGTTCAGGTGCACAATTTTTATCTCTGGGTCCAAAGTTCAGGCACTGTGGCCAAAGCTGACATTCCTGATGAACCCAGACATTTGTTGAGCAGATAATGCCTGTCAGGGTGTCAGGACTGCAAAAGTCTAAGAAGTAGGATACCTGGAATGGGCGGTAAGTCCCCAAGAGCCAACACACAAAAGAAGACCACCAGAAAATATAGTGCAGATGAAGACATGTATAGCTACTGATGGCACGTGAGTTCTGGTGCATTCTGGGAGAGGTGGCAACAAACAAAGCTGATCAGCATTTAACATCTTTGTGATTGTTTACGGATTCTTTTTCTATATTTGATTTTAAACTCCACAGAGGCAATATTTTTCACCAATGCAGCCCCATTTTCTGACTTGTGTGAGATATTAAACAAAAAGAATTGGGCTGCCTGGAAGAAGAGAGCATTCCGTGTCAAGAGGCGTTCAACTTCCTGTTTCAGAAAAACTGGTGAACAAGATACACTTTAAGTCTTCATCCCACTCTAGGATTCTATGATTCCCACAATAACAAAATGAGCCACCCGTTAGATTCATCTAAGGGGCCAAAAGAGAATGGGACAGAAAGAACAGGAGCAGGACCTGCAGGTGAGGTTGGTAGTGGGGACTTTGCCAGGGCTGCGACACTCAGGGAAGTTAGCACTACTGTCCAACTGCCATCGAGGTGGGCTGCAGAGCTTGATGGCGTAGCTGAAAGGTCAGAGCTGAGGCATAAAGTCCTTCCTTGAACCATAGTGCTTTTCTCCATATCCCTACCCAAAGTTTAAAACACTGTGTTTCCTAAACAAACTAAGATAATTAAAGCATAAAAAGCAGGCTAATAGTCTTGAAAGCAAAATGAGAAAACAACAACAAAAAATGAAACCAAGAGCCAAAAGGAAACAAACAAAAAGCAAGGATATCTAAATGGAATAAAAGGAGACAGAAGTAGTAAATCAGAAGCCAATGGAAACAGAGTGCTGGGTTTCCTACTGCCACTCAAGTGGACTCTTGAGTTAAAACTTCTCACCCAGGATTTCAGCAACGCGGTAATCACCTGTAATTGATTTATTACTAAAAACTAATGTTCTTATAAATCCACTAGTCTGAAAAGGAAATCTAAATATCAGCCTGATGCAAATGTATTTTTATACATTTTTAATTTCTTAATTGGTTATGAATACATCATTCTTTCTTAGGGGCTAGCTTCACTTCCCTCTAGGGAAGGGATGTGGGCTCCTTGGGGGTACTGAGAGCCAGGCCTGTGCAGGCAGTAGCTCTGGGGCCCAGGGATTGATAGATCGGTCTGTGAAAGGTCCAGTTTCTTTCTGGAGCAGCCTCATTCCCACAGGGAGGCCAGCTCTTCCCCTCTCTTTATCTGCAGTTCCATCTTAGTGCAACTTTGAGAGTAGAGACTGGGCCCTGGCCCTTCCTAGTCACAGAGGATGCAAACATACTGCATTGTCCTTCAGACTCTACAGTCTCCACTCCTCTATCTCCATACTCTTGAAGCAAGCACTTCTTCCCTTAAAAAACCAAATAAAAGAAATAAAGTGGCAATTATTTTGTCAATCTCTCTAATATAGATTCTGGAAACATCCTCCTTCTTCCCAAACTTTAGTAAGCACAGGTTTTGTATCTAACAAACATTAGTTTTGAAAGGAACATGAATATTTGCTACTAGAAATTGAGAAGCAGTATCTGCAGATTCAGGTCTTCTAAATCAATCTTCTCAGAACACATACATTTGGAGTACAGTATTTGAAAACTTGGCCCTCTGTGGCCTGTTACTTTTTCTCTGTGGATTTTACCTCTGAGTGTCTGAGGATAAAATGCCTTGGAGACTAAGGGTGAGTGGAGCAGATTAACTAGGTCCCACAGTAATCAGAAAGGCAAAACAGCTCTCTCTCTCTCTCTCTCTCTCTCTCTCTCTTCTCCATTATCCCCTAAAGAGGCAGCCAACGGACTGTGGACAGTTTTTCTGCATGTGGCAGAGGCTGGACTGCCTCACATTTAGGCCCAAGTTATAACAGCCAACTTGTCAATGAATGCCATTAGTGCAGATGGGCCCCAGGCACTCGGGATGGAGTGGCGGGCAACCTCAGATCAGCTCGGGAAGAGCAGGCATTGGGTGGTAACAACTCAGTCATTACTGACCTGGGCTCTGTTCAAACCAGTGACCTAGAAATGAAGGGCTCCAAATCCCATTACTAATTCCCCGAGCCATCAAGTCTCCCCTATGGCCTGGATCTTGTCCTGAAACCCAGGTCTCCCCGTTGAAACAGCATTAGACAGCAGCCGCTGCATGGGCAGGCGAGGGTTTTAAAAAGAAAGCGGGGAGGGAAATGTGCACATGCAGAATGGGCTTTAATTATTACTTTAAAGTTCCTCAGCTCCTTTAAACCTAAAAACCTGAGCCTCCTTTGAGTCAAATGCCTGCCAGGAATTATAAGAACGGTGTTCAAACAAACGCAGCCTTCTATTTTGTTTGAATGGTGAAAATGCACATGCCCCTCCCAAACTGAGGAGTAATGAGAGGAAACCAAATGAGAGGAAGTTGTTGAAAAGGAAAGAAAGAGATTAAATGAGTATTGCAAGGATGAGAAGAATATTTACTGCCAAAGTAAGAAAAGGAGCTAAATGAAAGCACCCTTGAATAGCTTTCTCCCTCCCTTATTATCTCTGTGTTGCTCTCTCAATCCTTCTCATCACAGAGGGACAATTACTTTTCAGTAAAAAAAAAAAAAAAGTAGGATTTTGTGAGTTAGGTGAAACCCCAGCAAAGCAAGCTGGATTAAAAATTGCGTTTCAAGCTCTGCCTTGCATTTTAAGCAAAAGGCGCCCACTTCCCAGAGAGTCCTGTAGATGGCGCTGCACTCTGCGGTTCTAAGATCGCTGCCTCAACAACGCCGCGATTGTTTCCTGTCTCCACTTAGCAATTCCTCCCTCTCTTTCACTGCTTTCTGGTCGCATGTTCTATTTATTTTAATGTATACCTTTGTGGAAAGCCTGTCTCTGAGTGGTCAGATACCCCGTTGATATGTGGCCTTCAAGGGGGAAAAGGGAGTGCAGCCTATTCCCATGACATCCTAAGGCTTTGTAGAGCCAAAAAAACCTTCTCAGAACACCTAATCCTTGGGCCCCAGCCAAGCACCACAATCTCTCCGCACAACTGACATGGGCCACGTGGGACCCTGGAGAGTTTTAGGTGTGCCTCTCTGAAGTCAGCCTCGGCCAAGCATGAGGCAAATGTGCCCGACCAAAGAAAATAAATTATGTGGACTCCAATTTTCAGCAGTTATGAAGTATTGAATTACACATGCGAAGAATTCACTCTGGGATTAACCCTTTGGAATGGAAACCCAGTCCTGTCACAGTGCCCGTGAAGGGAACGTGCTCAGTGGAAGGCCTGCCTTTCCAAAGACAGGAGGTGGATGACCAGGAGGCCGACAGGGGCCTTGAGAGTGTGCTGGGCTGCTACCTGCGCAGGGGAGAGGCTGTGCTAGGGGTTCGGCCTCTGCAAACGCTGGTCCCTGCATGCTCTGAGTTTCAATGGCACTGTGAAGTGTAGGGAGCACTGCAAATGTCGCTTTCAGCATTCTACCAGGACACTTTTAGCAGAATTCACACGGCTCCTGTGGCTGCGTCTTCATTCAGATTTAGAGAAGTGGTTGCGAGCTGCTGGGACTTGACTGAAATCACAACTCCAGAACCCCTGAAATGGCATTTGTCCCCTGTGAGTCAGTGAGCAACAGAAAAGGACATCCTGCCCTGCCCCTCTCAAGAATTCCTGGTTCCCCATAATCATCTGAAGAACGAAGCTGTTAGTACATGATGTGGCTGCGATTTAACACAGAACCCCCGCACTAAAAAACACAACACTGCTGTTTATTTCCCCCTTTGAAAGCTATTTATTTACCAAATGACCAGAGAAAGCAAATCTCCCACAATAACAGGAAGAAATCAATCTTGAAGAACTTAAAATGTTTTTTTTTAAATAACAAAGTTAACTTTTCAGTAACTAGTGTGTTTAAGTATTCAAAGCAGTATTTGGAGAAACAGGCACCGTTGCCTCTCCTTCATTCTGGTTCAGATCACAAAGGGTATGATCAATGGAAGAGACATCATGTTTGGGGGTTAGCAAATTGTGTCCCTATACATATCTGTCACTTTCCGACCTCACATGTGCCCCTGGAAAAAACAATGGATATCCCTGGGAAACACTATGGAATTCATCCAGTTGCTTCCTTTTCTTTTTTTTTTTTTGGGTACTGGGGATTGAACCCAGACCAGAGGCAGTCTACCTCCAAGCTACAACCCCAGCCCGATTTTATTTCTTATTTCAAAACAGGGTCTCACTAGGTTCTTGAGAGTCTCACTAAGTTGTTGAGACTGGCTTCAAACCTGTGATCCTCCTGTCTCAGCCTCCGAAGTACTAGGATTACAGGCAAGCACTACTGTGCTAGGTTCAGTTGCCTCATTTTAACCAATGAAGAAACTGAGGCTGGTAGAGGTTTGAAGAATAGCAGGGAGGCAGACAGCTAGGACCAGAAACCTCCTGACTTCCCATGAAACTCATTTCTAAAACAAACCTCTAATTAGAGAAATTGCTCTATGTCTCCATAGCTCAACCGCTCATGTCTGTTCAGGGGAGTGAAAGTGTTCATTTCAAATACTTGCTATTTTGAGTTATATGGAATATTTTGAAACACATATAAAGATTTGCTAACATAATTTAAGTGATAATAAGTAGATGCATGTGTGTTCTTTGGTGGTGTGTGGGGATCCGCGGGAGAGATGAAGTCTCTGACATTGTATGGTTGCTGGGTGGAGTAACTAATAAAAGTAGTTGCTAAGCACTGTGAAACTAGACTGCTGTGTAAAGCTAAACCAGGATAAACCAAAATTTGCAAATATCATGAGACTTTTATTCTCAACAGGTGGCATTTAAGAATGCAAACGATTAGCGCTCAAGTGAGAGCAGTGTAAAGGGGAAGAGAGACAGGGATTTACACACTTGGGACATCTAAACAACACTGCTTCATGTTCACCATCTTCTGCAGATCTGCTTACTGAGAGGAATTTCTGATTGGGGATGTGCTCAGAAAATGTTTCTCTTACTCTTACTGGTTGTGGGTTAACATGGGATCTTCTTAACAGAAAAACACAAAAGGTAAGTAAAGAAAGATGGGTGTTGTGGCATGCGCCTGTAATCCCAGAACTTGAGAGGCTGAGACAGGAAGACAGCATATTCAAGACCAGCCTCAGCAATTTAGTGAGACACTTGGCAACTTAGTGAAGACCACATTTCAAAATAAAAAAAATAAATAAATAAAATAGGTCTGGAGGGTTGTAGCTCAGAGGTACAATACCTCTGGGTTCAACCTCTAGTACCAAAAAATAAATAAATAAAAAAGATGCTACTAAAGGTTAAAGCAACTGACACCCTGACACCGCTCATGGACAGATGTGTGAGAGAATGAAGGTAGCAAAGAAATACCAAAGCCCACCCGTAGCACCCAGTATGACAACATACCCAATTGCTTTGCCTGTATCAGATCCACCCCCCTATATTTACTCAGATAAGAAGGAACTTTTGGCTGGCAAACACCCCAACTTTGATTTATCACTCACCATAAGAAAGGGCTGCCAAGTAAGCCTCTATCATTCCCAGTCCTGAAATTATTATCATTGTAGCCCAGGAAATGAGGCTAGAGGTGACAGGGGTGTAGGCAGTACACCAGTGAGAAGTTGAAGAAGTTAGCTTGTTGAGGCTAGACCTCTCTGGTTAAAAAGTACAATAGGGGCGCCTCATCCATGTCAAACCTAAGGGGACATTTCCCCCAAGCTACAGGCAGATAGCAAGGGATGTGTGCAGTAGGGCAGATGCCCTAAATGGATGCATTATTTCTCCTTAATAGGAGGTGTAGACTAAAACATCTTCAGCGATTATAATGGTGATCTGATTTACTTGGCCAACGTATAAATATTCACAACCAGTGATTAATTGTATTGCCATCTGAATTCCCCCCCATGTGTGGAACAACTGAATTGATCACTTGGCACCTTTGAATATTTGAGGTTTGAGGCACTCAGGAATGTGCCCACAGTGAGGAATTAGATGTGATCCCAACCCCTCTTATTCCAAACAATCTCTTGCCAAACAATTATACTTGAAAGGGGGGTTTTAAAGGATGCATGACTGAAGTAAGATATAAATGAGTGGTATAAAGGAAGTCAATGAGAACAGAGATCCTAACTTTCTAGAGATCCTAACGTCCCAGCTCTACTTCAGTGTATTATGTATAAAAATAGCCAGATGTCAGATTCCTCTAACTTAAGTCTTGATGGCAATAGTTTGAAAAATAATTTGATTTCAAGTAGCAGAGAGCCTCCACTCGAAGTGTGCACAGTTTAGTGTGCATGTATATTTCTGAGGTAAGTCTTTAGCATGTTATCATGAAAAATAATCTGTGTTTATCTCCTTTGTTTGTTTTAACATACAGTGAGAAATAGCTGTTAGAACTTTTTGGTAGAGTGCATATGTGATTAAAAAAAACAGACAAAGACATTTCAGCCAATGTGTGTTATGAGAGCAGATCTTATATAAACATGTGTATAACATACACTCATTTGCACATGGCTCAGGGGAAGCTAAACTCACTATGGAAACTTCTCTAGTGTTTATTTCAGACTAGTTTTTAAACCTCAATGTGTGTAGAGGAAATAAATGCAAGTGGAGAATTATATGGGAAGGAGGACTATAGCCTGTAATTTGTATTTATCATGATAGGATCCACTGAATAGAGACTGACCTGAGCTGGGACTCTGTGAGAGATACAGACCTGTTGACATTCTCTCACAAGGTGCTGCCCCAAAACACAGTTCCTGCAAAATGCCACTGAAACTAAAATATTAACGATTGCTGTGTTTATCCTCCATTTGTCCATCTATCCTCTACTATTGATAAAATTTTCATTACTTTTATTCATTACAGAAATTATGTAAAGGAACTTATGTTAGTATGTAAAACTGATATAGAATAAAAGTAAATATTAAATAGGTTTAGGGAACAGAATAAAAAAAACAGTAAGAAAGATAAGATGAAAGCAAAATGCAATTAGTACATAAAATATGTTCCCTAAGGTACTTCACATTTGCTAAAGGTATCTTTTTTTTTTTTTTTTTGCGGTCCCGGGGATTGAACGCAGGGGCGTTCTGCACTACACCCCCGGCCCTATTTTTTATACTTTATTTTGAAACCAGGTCTCACGAAGTTGCGGAGGGCCTCACTAAGGAGAGAGAGAGACAGAGACAGAAAGACAAAGACAGGGAGAGAGAGAGAGAGAGAGAGCTGAGGTTGGCCGCGAACCTGGATCCTCCGGTCTCCGCCTCCCAAAGTACTGGGTTTACAAGCGTGCTCCACCACGCCCGGCTATTTGCTAAAGGTATCTAACAAATTAGACTTGATTTTTTCAATGCTAAAATATATCACAGGCTTCTCTTTTGAGTTCAAGACTCAATATTTCCCCTTGTTTGCTCAGTAGGCATCTCAAATATAACATGTCAAAAAAATGATTTTAGCTCCAAAATCTGCTCCTTCCAATTCTTCTGACCCAGTACCTCAGAATCTTCCTTGATGCCTCTTTCTTTCATGCTATACATTGATGATTTCTATTAGCCCTTCATTGAACATGTCTTGAATTGGAACACTTCTCCCTGCCTTCACTGCCATAATCCAGGACTGTGCACCATTGTCTCTCTAAAGAACACTTCCACTTTCAATCATTATATCTGTTCTCCACCACCTGTTCTCTCACTCATTATATCTGTTCAAATGGTGACCCATTTGATACATAATTTGATCACTACCTTCCATTGGCTTCCCATCATATTTTAAATAGAAAACCAGTTCTCCCTATGGCCTATACAGTCCTATGTAATTGGTCCTGTTGTTTTCTTTGACCTCATCCCCAAGCTCCACTCACCATGGCCATGCTGACCTCTTTGCTGTTTCCTAAATAGTCTTTCCTCAGGTTCTTTACACTTCCTGTTCTCTCTACTTGGTATAGTTCTTCCAAAAAACCTCAGAACTTCCATTAGGATCTCTAATCAAAAGCTACAGAATGAGAAAGGCTTAACTCAAGTAATAACTTCCTCTGACAGGAACAGTCTTTTACTTCACCTTATTGTTTTTCAGAATGATTAGTATTAACTGATTGGGCTCTTAAGCTTATTTATTTTCTAGATTATTCACTTCATGAGGGCAGGGAATTATTGTTTGTTTTATTGACACATCTCAAGTCCCTAAAATAGTATTTGACCTCATTATAAATGCTTAATAGAAAATATTGTGATTAATGAATGAATAATAGATAGATTTTTGTATTTTTCCAAAGAATGGATTGCTTGCTCATTGTTTTAGCAATTTTGACAAATATTATTTATCTTAATCAACTTTTTAGGAGTACTGATGAGCAAGGAATTTGAGATCATTCTCTTTCCTAAGTTACTTTCTAAATAGCTCCTAAGTTACTTATGATGAGCAAATGTAAATCAGTATCCATAATCCATGCTGGAAGTTGATTCGGTATAAATGAGGAAGTAAGGAGCCCAACGTGCCATGTGCCTTCATAGAAGGCCGCATGCCCTCTACTTGGAGATGCATCAAGAAAGTGTTAAACACAGAGCTAAGATTCTCCTTCAAAGACACAAGCATAGAGCTGACTGGGCAATTATATCACCAGATTTCAATCCACAGAGCATGGACGTCATGATTTTAACTTGGAAATTTTCAAATGTACGGCACCGAGTGCCTGCCTTAGACATTTAGAAATAACACACAGTAATGGAAAAAATTCAAGCACAAAACTTCTATAAATGCACATTAATATAATGAGATTGGAAGAAATACACCCAGGGATTTGATAGAATTAACCTATGGCATATAAAAATGTATATGGTCATATAGGCTTTTTTCTATTGATGACATGATAAATTATAACAAACTTTGTAGCTTTAAATAACATCTATCAGCAGAAGTCACAATATTTTCAGCTCATCCTAAGACCATGGTATCACCATGTTGTCTACACATAACTCCATTCCGATTTTTTAAATTATTTATTGGTGCATTGTAATCATACATCTTGATGGTTTTCAGGGTGGTAGAAGTATACATGCACACATTGATCAATTAGCCCTCCCCCAAATCCCACCCCCATTCCCTCCCCCTTCCCTCCTTCTCGTGCTCAGCATAGTAGTTGACTTTGGTAAGTTTGTGTGTGTACATCCTGTGCATTAGGGTGTTTCTGTATTCTCAATAAGAAAAGATCTTCAATGGAAGCCTGTATCCTTGGACCTAAGAAAAATGTGAAGAAATATTTATCTGAATTTTTTGTTTAGGACTCCAGAGATCAAACTTAAATCACTGGAAACAGAAAAGATAATGGTACACAGCTGATTTCTAATTTCTCTTTACATTGAGAAGTTTACTTGGCTTTTACAGTATAATCCATTTGCATTCATATAGTTGAGCATACTAAAGACTCTACTTTATCCACTTCAGCTTTACAAAAAAGGGAGGTGGGAGAAGAAAACTGAGATTCATGCAATTACGTGTAGCAAAGAGTTTGAATGAATAACTGTAGTTTTTAATAGCCTTCATTTTTTCCCTCCTCCTTCACTCCCTTGCATCCCTCCCTTCTTTCCTTCCTCCCTCCCTCCCTTCCTTCCTTCCTTCCTTCCTTCCTTCCTTCCTTCCCCTCCCTCCCATTCTCCTTCTTCCCTGCTCTCCTACTTGCCTTCAGTCTTCCTTAATCAAATATTATAAAGTACCTATTATATTAGGGTTGTGCTGGTTTCTAGAAATACACGTATGAAGAAGGTTTTGTCCTTGTCCTCAGACTCTTCACAATCCTGACACCATGTCAAACCCATCTGTGGAGTGTAACAGGAAGGATACCTGAGTTTATCAGAGAGTGAAAAGAGGAGAAAGAAATCTTTGAACATTATTTCAAAGATTAATGGAGGGAGAATAATGGGAAGCTAAACAAAAGAAATTACAGGAGTACACAGTATCTTCAGGAAAATTCTCAAGGTATGGGGGGACCATTGGTAACTGAGTAGAGTAGCTGTGGTTGAGCCTGGACAGGTAGGTATGGGTCCAATTATTAAGGACAAATTAAAATATTAAAGCTAAAGTATTAGGTAATTGTGGTTTATATTAAGAATATGCTAAGGAAAAATAGGTGCAAATAAAAAGTGAAACGGGATGGAAAACTTTTTCAACCAGCTGTGCATCAGTACACACAAGTTGAACAACATTGAAGATAGGAGAGCTGAGTTTATGGCTTGCTTTCTTCTAGGATTCCACTTACTTTTGCCTTTGCATTCTGTCTCCTAGTAAGCAACTGCTGATTGTACTCTCCTTCCCAGTCATGGAGTCCCTTGACTTTGATTTACTTTATCTTTCATGATTTCTGCATAATGGTTTCTTTGTATTTCAATGTCACTCACTTGTCTTTCTGCCTCTGCCTCTGTCAGTCTCTCTGTCTTTCCTCACCAGTCCCCACCCTCATGTAAAAAATATCATCAGGAAAAAGAATGAACCAGACCTTTAGGACTCTGTCTGCAACATCAAGTGATCCTAAGGAGCAGACATCTCAAGTCACCTGCTGCTCAACTTTTGTGTCTGCCAGTGGGCCACTATGTTCACCAGAGACCCATAGCATTAATATGGGAGGCTGTGGCTAAGGGACCACCAGTAGAAACATTTCTCAGAAATTCTGGCCATTAGAGGATCCATAGCATCATTGAATAGAAATAAGGAATAATTTTTCCTTCTGGGGATGATAGGAATTTATGATGAGATTTGAAGTAAATTTGGCTATGTTTATTTTTTTTTTAGTAGTAAGATTCAACCCAGGGATACTCTGCCTATGAGCTACACCCCCAGACCTATTTTATTTTTTGAAACAGGATCTCTCTGAGTTACTGTTGCTGTTGACCTCAAACCTGCAATCCTCCTGTCTCAGCCTCCCAAATACTGGGATTACAGGCATGCATCACCATGCCGGGATTGTGTTTGTATTTTTAAAGTATCGTGTAATATTGAGGATGACCTGGGTCTAAAGTTCAGGGCTTCACTGAGTAGTAGCATGGCTAGGAAGAGATGAAAGGAAGAGAAAGTAGATAGAGTATTTGAAATAATTTATGCTCTGGAGTTACACAAGAAACCTGTATTTGAAACTGGCTCTAACACTTACGAGTCCAGTGGCCATGATTTTTCAACCTTTCTATCACTAAGATGGGGGCAATACTAATGAGCTGATTACCTTGGTAGAGTGTCATAAGTATTCCCTGCAGTTTCTTTGTTTATTATTTACTTATGTGTGTGGTACTAGGGATTGAACCCAGGGGCATTCTACCTCTAAACTATACCTCAGCTCTATTTTTATTTTTATTTTATTTCAAAACAGGATCTTGTTAAGTTTCAGAGGGCCTAAGATGCTGAGGCTGGCTTTGAACCTGTGATCTTCCTCAGCCTCCCCAATACTAGGATCAGAGGCATGCACCACCACTCCTGGCTTCCCTGCAGTTTAATGAGAATTTTTTTGTAAAGTTCTGAGCAAAGAACTTATTATACAATAAACATATAATAATGTCACTTTATATTTTTTTATTTCTGGCTGTATGACTTGCTGGATGGGGAGAGCAATTCATAGGGTAAGAAGCATGCCTTCCTAACACCCTGAATCCCTGGCAAGAAAGACTGAATTATATCATCTCCTGTTATCATCATTTCTTCATGCTCCTGGGAGAGACAAGAACTTTACAACTAAAACGTATGTAAACATGTTATGCATTTGAGTTCCATATCTTTTTTTTAAGGAAACTCTAAAGACACAGCTTCATCTCCAAAAATGATACTTGGAATGCTCAGATAAGTTAAGAATTGTTATGATATCAATAGTCTACAATGTAGGGCACAATTCAAGATCATGTCATCACTACTAGAAAACAGCTTACAGAAAATAGTAAATATTGACAAACTCAGCAGTGAGGAGACTTCCCAAAGAAGTGACACAGATTCTTAACAACCATTAGTAAGCCTGGCCCTTTTCATGACAGTTACCCACCTACATTCTTTTGATAATGGCTCTAAACAGGTTATTAAAGTGAAATATTGGCATAGCAGAGAAGAAAGCTCTCGGGAAGAGAGATTAATGTTAAACTGATTTCTCTTGGTTGACACATTTTCTTTTCTTACTTTCCCAAAAGATCAATTGAGTCATAAAACTTCTTGCTTCTCATTCCTATCCATTAACTTCCTTCAAGCAAGATCTGTGTCTCTTTATTTGATAGCAAGCTATGCATCATCCTCAGGTTCTAGCACTATGCTAGACTAGTGTCTATATGTTATCACAATAGAGAAACCATTAGCCCTTCCCGGGATGTACAATGTCCATTAAGAACCTCTTTTAGAATTTGAATCAGGTTTAAAAATATAAAAATACAACATGAACACTCATTAGAGGAGTTTCCAAGTTCTCAGTGTTTTTAGTTGCATTAGAAGCATTCTGTTTGAACATGTCCATGATGTTCTTCTGTGGGGTTGAATTCTCTTAAAGAAAACAAGATGGGAGGCTAAGACAGGAGGATCACAGGTTGGAAGCCAGCCTCAACAACTCAGTGAGGCTCTTATCAACCTAGCAGGATTGTTTCCAGATAGAAAATAAAATATAGGGCTGGGGTGTATCTTTGGAGGTAGAATGCCTCTGAGTTCAATCTCCAGGACAACTTTGTGGTCTTTTCTACCTGGGATTTCCCTTCTACTTTCTTTCTTAAAAAAGTTCTGTGCCAAGTGAAGCAGAATTTTCTTTCTTTTTTCTGAGAGACCTTTCTACCACAGTGCTCCCTGAGAAGGCAAAAGGCTTTCAGTAAATTATTATTATTATTTTTGGCTGAAGAGTATGAATTTGTCACACACATGAAAGGTTGCAGCTAAGCAAGTACAGAGGCAAGAGTGAGGAAGTAAATGAAGAGGAACTGAAAGAAGCTATCTTCTCATGGGAATAACTTCTCCATTCAGTTAGATTTTGGGGGTCCCCATTGACATTCGTCCTCATTACACTTGCACCAAAGTTGTGCTACCTTAGAAATTAATCACTATAGGTTAAAATAGTGAGAGCATCAGGCATTGGGCTGAGTTCAAATTGGACTAGAAAAAAATAAGTAGGCTTTATAGTGTAGAAAGAAAATATTTTGGAAGGGACTTGGGCTATATGTATAGCATCTTTCCCATATTCCAATTACTACTTTTAAATTTCACTGTAAATTCAGAGTCATTACATTTTGTAGTAGAAAAAGTTGCCACTGTTATGCATTTACTTAATAATCATGTATGGGGCATCTTCTACTTTGTCCCAGATACCATTGTAGACGATCGAAGTACAAAACTAAAAAATATATAGACTCTGCTCTCAAGAAACTCACTGACTTGTATGATCAATACGAACTTATTAATCTTCCACAAATACTTGTTTTGAATTAGAATCTAAATAATATGAATTATACTGCAGTCAAATAATTAATAAGCTAAAGTAATTGCTGTGATGAATTAATAAATTGAAAACCTATATGTTTATCCCCAGTAATTTCCATTTCTAAAAGGAAGAAACACAAAACTTTTCCAATTGTAGGATTATCCTCATGTTACTATAATTTAGAACAGACATTTTTCCTAGCGCATCATATTGCATTGATTTGCTCAGAGAAGGTACAGAATATAATTGTGAGGGAAAATAACATGGACAAAATGAAGTAACAAAATTATCCCTGTATAATTAAAATTAGCAACTTATGGTTAAGAAGTCTGGGCTGACATTCCAACCTGACTGATACTTAGGCTGCTTCCTTTCCCCTCCTTCTTGGAAGAGGTCCTTTAAGATGGCAATGCCAGCCCAGGTTTGTAGGTTTCTCTAGGTCTAAAGGTTCTTTCATTGTTGAAACATTTTTCTTTTCCTGATTATGGCATCCTGAAGGCTGTAATGATACAAATATTAATATTGGCCTTTCATGGGAACATTAACCCTGTTGACACTGAATCTCACTTCAGGCTGTGCCTTCAAATTAAACTGAAATAGCTTCCTAAGCCAGATGTTCATATAAAACCTTTGCCACAATTATTTATACTTTTCAGGCAAAATGTCTTATTTTTTTTTAACTTTTTTGACTTGCATTGTTGAACTAATGGCCTCGATTCTCCACAACCTTTGCATATTTTAGCACAGCTAAGAACCAGAGTGTGTAGCCACTCAGAATTTTTTATTTACTGTACATCTACTTAATAATTATGCATGACCAACTCAATTCTCATTCCTTCCTCTTGGGTAGATCTCGGTATGAAGTACTCCTGCTCAATTCAAAAGTTTCCTTATAGAGATAAGGCACATATTAACTAGGGATGTATTGCTGTCAGTTGGACACACAATTAATCCTACTCTAAATGCAGAAATATTTTTATAGTGGCCACTGGTTTCTTTCTTTTTAGTCACAAGTTGATTTTGGTCATATACTATTTTAAAAAGCTAAAAAAAGGAAAAGGAGAAGAAAACATTTTAGTGGACATATAAAGTAGCATAACCTGTACAAATTACAGATAATCCAAGTTCAGAACATGTGAACCATTACCTGGGGCTGGTTCAGAAGATTAAAATTGTACTAAAATTGAAAGATTAAAATTGTATTACAATTCTAGAACAATAGGTAGCTGAACCAATCAATAAGAGGGATTCAGCAGAGGGAAAAAATAAGCATGAGAAAAGTATTGGAAAATAGGAGCCATGAAGAAAGAAACTGGCATTGCTTAATCTAGAGAAGAAATAGCTTGAAGGAAACAATAGAAGTTTCATCATATAAGAGTCATTTTATAGATGATGTGGTCCAGATGTTTCCCTGTCCCTTTAGCTAATATGGAATTATGTGACAACAAAAATTTTAGGTTAATTATTGTGATTATACAGGCTGAGAACCCCTGAAAATGTTTATCAAGAGATCTGTATAGGAAGATTTACTCAGCCATGCAAATTGACATGGGGCCAGGCACCCACAGGGCCTTATTAAAATTAACCTTCAAACAAGAAGCTGAGATTTTGATGGCCCCGAGCATCATGGATACATTCATATATGTAAGGCATGAAAAGTTCTTGGAAAAAAATTTATAGCTATTTCTCTGACATTATTCCAGATTGTTATTTTACCATATCTATATTTGAGTATGGCCATTTTTCTCAGGGATGATTTCTATGGTTTTAGTGGTTTCTACTGAATGCCTCCACAAAGCAACATGTCTAAGAATGAATTTCTGCCTGGTGTATGTAGGTAGAGCCTTTTTCTAAGTAAACATGTGAAACTAAGACACATTTAGAATAATAAGACTTAATCAAGATTATAAAATAATTAAAATGTATAAGATAAACTCATTTTTACCAACTTATAATGAAAGCCAGATATTTTAAGCAATCATCCCTTCATTTTTCATGGAATGGCCCCTTGGATAGTAGAATAGAAAATTAAAATGAAACAAAATAGTCATTCAGAAGCAACAATTTGGATAGGATAGATAATTTGAAACTGTTAATTTTTTCAGTTGAATGAGATGATAAATATGATTGTTTCATTCTGTATTGTTTTCAGAGATATAATATTCAAAACCACAAAATGACATATATAATTAGAAGCAAATGTTATATGAACTAATTATTTATATAAAAAGTAACATTTGAGATTTCCATTTGGGGAGTCAGGGAGTAAGTCTATTACAGCCCATTAATTCCACTGATAACTACAAAAAACTCTAGAAAAATTATTAAAAGAAACAACTAGCATCAAAAACAACAACTAGACTAGTATTAGAATACAGTAATACCAGTAAGTAAGCAAAAGTATGAGATTTTTTGCCTTGGAGACAAACTCAGAGAAGTAATTCACATGGGGAGGAGTTTCCCCCTATTTTCTTTTTATCAATGACTAAAACTAAAAAACAGTAAACATGAAAAGACTGGAGTATTTTAATATCAGCTAAAATAGACCCCAGACTATCAATACTAAGAGAGATAAATAAGACACTTCATAATAAAAATAAATGATCAATAATTATGTACCTAAGAATGAAACCTCAAAATATATGAAACAAAAATTGAGAGAATTAAACTGAGAAATAGTTGCCCAATCATAAAAGAGAATTTTGACACCCATGTGATGAGGAACTGACACCATTTTTAAATATTTGCTGACATCTTTAAAGGTCTCACTGTCCTCTACCCAGTACGCCTCAAGCTGAGCAAGATGATAAAAAGTTCTAGTGCTCCCTTCTTTAACACTGACAGGAGGTTCAGTCTACACAAAACCCTGCCCACCAGTGTGAATTCCCACCTTGGTTCCAGCCCCTAACCATAACTTACTTAGACTGATCTTGATTCCTTCTCTCAAGCTATTTCATATCTATTTGAAAGGTTAGTTTCGATCTCCTCAAATACTTCAATTATGCAAGTAATGAAACTTTCATATTCTTTTATTGGGCATGTTATTATTCTTGACATATGAACCAAATTTTAAGTAGGGGTCTTCTCCTACAAGTGGCCATAAAGACCCATCCATCGATAACTAGTATAAGATCAATTAAACTACATCTTTCCTGATATTTTGCCATTAACTTTATCAATATTAAAAATTTTCTCTCAAAATACATTTTAAGTAAACAAACAAAAAAGCGCAAAGATTCAGAGAAACATTTGTAACATATTTATCAAAGAAAGGACCTGAATATTGACTATATGAAGAACACATACAGTCTTATTTTAAAAAGACAATAAAATTTAAAAAATGGGTTAAATTGGAAAGATTAATAATAGAAAATAAACTTATGAAGAGATATTTGGCATAGATGCTGATCAGAGAAATGCAAATATCACCCAGTGAGATAATACTCTATGCCCATTAGACTGTTAAAGTTAAATAGTTTTACTATTCAAATATTAGAGATAATATAAAGCAACTTGATTTTTCATACTTTTGATGTAAATGTGTAATGTTACAACCTTTTTTGAAAATAATTTGGCAGTTTTATAAAAAGTTAAACCATGCACCTACCACACCATCTAACCATTCCACTTCTCAGCATTTACCCCAGAAAACCAAAGCACAAAACATATCCACGTGAAGAATCTTGTATAACCAGAAGCTGGAAATAACCCAATGCCCAATAACTGGAAGGTGGATAAATAAATTGTGGTATATTGATCTAATGGAACACTATTCTGCAATAAAAATAAACAGTTTATATACCTCACCCATTGAGTAATCTCAAAATAGCATTAAAGAAACCAAGCAAAAGATAGAAAAAATCTAATGCATATTTCCCACTGTGAAAAGTCATAGAAAATGAAAATTAATCTGTAGTGACAGTATTTCTCATGTGGGGAAAGGGACGGATTTCATAGGAATTTGAGGATACTTTTTGGGGTGATGGAAACATTCATTGTATTGAGTTCTGTGATATATTGTTCATATGTTATAATTAAGCTAAATTCCCCCTTTCTATATGTATAGCTCCTTGTACTTATGCCTCAGGTACAAATTATTATATAAAAATAGTATTAAGGCCAGGCATTTTGGAGCATGCCTGTAATTCCAGTACTTGAGAGGCAGAGACAGGAGGATCACAGGTTCAAGGCCAGTCTCAGCAATTTAGCAAGACCCTAGGTAACTTAACAAAACCCTGTTTCAAAATGAAAAGAAAATTAAAAAAAAGTTTTAAAAAGGGCTGGGGTGTAGGTTGGAGGTAGAATGCCTCTGGATTCAATCCCCAGTACCAATACATAAATAAATATAATATTGATACAATTAAATAATGTAATAATATATTTTTATTTGAAATAATATATTTATTATTACAATAAATATAATATTGATATAATGAAATAATTTTGTTTAGACTAGAAATTTAAGCATTGAAAATATAAAAATTATGCATATAAACACCAATGATTTTATTAAGTTTTTTTCAACCACTTGCAGGGTACTAACTTTTGGAATAGCTAAATGAAAATTTTCCCTCATATGTTGCTTGCTGCTTCTGAGATGCCCACTATATATAGACATATACTACATATTAAATAGAAGAAGAAGTCACATTGTAACACAATCCTGTGTAAATTTTAGTCAGAGAATGAATTCTAGAATAGGTTAGAGGTAGTTTCAGTTTATTGGAAAGATAAAACCAGAAAAGTACTACTCTAAACTAAGTTTGCAGGGGGCTAATTATGGGCAACTTTGTGTGACAATTTTGTGTGACCCTAACCTCTTCAAGTTACACATATCTCTTTTGTACAAACAGGAAAATCCTATTAGCTTATAGGTTTATAGTGAGTCTTAAAATTATTGTTCAATACTTAATCATTAGCTTTACATATCTCAAAACTCCCTTTTAAAATAATTATTACCCAATATTATATAATTATAAATTCAGTCTCAGAGAATTTATTTCTCTCACCTCTTCACAGAATAGCTGGATGTCTTTCTTCCAAGCCTCTGTGATCTATTGTACTAACAGAACCACAAATTGGAAGATGTTTTGGGAAAGATGATTGTATGTGTATAAGAAGCAGTAAAGATAGCATTACTAAGGGGAAAAAAGTTGTTCCACACATATAAAATACTCTGCACAAAGCTCAAGACCAAGAGTGTAAAAAATAATTGTGTTTAAATCAACTCAGGAATGGATCACTTTTACAATGCTCAAGAAAATGAGAACTTCAGCAATTTGTCTAGAATTAGAAGGCATTGAATTTGCATATAGTTGTGTCTTAGTGAATCTTCCTAATTTTACATATTAATTTCAAATCAATATTTCAGGAATAGACAAAGCTGATTATAAATGCTGGTAGCTTAATTATCCATGGTATCATCTAAAGAGTGACATAGATATTCATCTCTACCCTCCTGTCACCTGCCTCTCTATCCATATTATTAGAGGATAGAGGGTTCATATATGTCTATTTCATTAAGTGCCAAACCTCCTCATTCATGTATATTTTTTAATAGCTCAGAAACAGAATTATATTAGGGAATGTAGATTCCAATGGCAGTTGGTACTGAATGAGGGCATTTGGAATACAGAAAGAGAGAGCATTGGGAAAAAAGAGGTAATTTAGAACACAGAGTACTATAATAACAAGAAGCATTTATAAAGAGCTTCATCTCCTTTCCCACTTGGATAATTTTTCCTCCCACTATTTTTAGCTATTGGGGCTTCTAATACTATAATAAGCAGAATAGATCAAAATAGGGAAGAATAAAAAGATTCTTTATATTCACATTTCTAAAATTTGCATACGTCTAAATTATCAAAATTGCATTGCATTTTCTAAAACGGAACCACTTTTCATTACTGTGATTATTTTTATTTTGATAAGATCACAAAGATAGGTGAAACATTGAGATAACTCATTGATACATATCATACATACATTTTAGATAGAGAGATATAGATAGAGAAGAATGATTTCTCCTCCAGTATCCACTGAGTATCTACTGCGTACCAAGTGTTTTTAGTGAGTGTTGCCTAAATATGATCAAAATTTTAGTGTATAATAGCTGAGATATAACCAAGTTATTTATCTAACAAACCAAACTGTCATTTTCTATTGCCTATAAATAGACATTTGGAGCTTAGTTATTAATTCATTCAGTGATCATTTATAAATGATCTGTCACTTGTTCTTTGGTAAAAGTCCAGTATCCTTTCTAGTAACAAGAGGAAATGAATAAAAGTAATCTACTAGATAGCTCCTAAAGTGCTTTCCATCTTAAGAACTGTGTATTTCTATAAAGTTGGTTTCTTTACAACTCCTGACAGATCATATTAATATGAATACAACATAGTATACTAACATATAATACATTTATATATATATATATATATATCACTTATTATACACTGTGTTCTATAATATAATGTCACATCTATAAAATATTAATACTGGCATTTGTAACATCGAACCCTCTAATTAAGGAATCTTCTGAACTGAAGCAGAAGAGATGAATGTAAACTATGAGTTACTGCTATGTTCTCATCCTTTCAGTGTAACCTGCACCAGAACTACCTGACTCCTCCAACACCACCTTTTCCACATACCAAGTGGCCTGTGTTGAGATACAATGGCCATATTCACTTCCCAAATCCATCCAAGACTAGCAATCCATGTGATGAATACTTAACAATGCAGTGCCTACAACCCCGATGGCAATGGCAGATACAAGCAAAAAAAGCAGGAGTAAAGTCTCAGATGCCACTGAGTCTGACGACTGACACGACAGTGTTAATGATTCAGTTTTCAGATGTACACCATCAGGAGAGCCTCCAGTGATGCCGCCACCTGCATGGTTCCGATGCAATCTTCCCTGTTTTGAAAAATGGAACTCCACATTGCTGGAGAATCAGAGACTAACCTCTGGTTCACTGTTGTTAGGAAATTTGATAGTGATAACTGATCTGTAAAATGTTTCATGTTGTGTCTTAAGTTACAATACAAAGAGATATATCACTTTGTTTTGTTGTTAGGAAATAGGATACCCAAATCAATATGGAAATCAACATGGTCAACTCTAGATGGCCTGGAGTTTTAGTAGTACTGTACTTTCAGAAACTGTTGCTTAATGTTGACAAATATTCTTGGGTTTGGCTTCACCCCCCATTTCTAACACTCCCTCAAAGGCATGTTTTTGTGTGTGTGCTACTGGGAATTGAACCCAGGGGCATTCTGCCTCTGAACTACACCCCAGCCCTATTTTATTTTTATTTTGAAACAGGGTCTCACTAAGTTGCAAAGAGCCTCACCAATTTACTGAGGCTGACGGCAAACATGGTAATCCTCCTGTCTCAGCCTCTCATGTACTAGGATTATAAGCTTGCACCACCACACCCAAAGGCAAATTTAACTTTATTATCAGAACTTATCTTCAGCTTTGTTTCTGAGTTTTTTGTGAAGGCAAGTTGTGGTGATCTCTTTATGCCCTACTTTAATAATCATATTAAAATTCTTCAATTTTGTACATGGTGGTTTATTCCATTTATAAAATTAAAATTCTTCAGTGATAATATAACTAAATTTGCTATTCATGTGTGTTAAGTCTATTTCACACTAAAATATTTTAAAAAATAAAACTTATTAATATAAATAGATAATCAAATATTCATTGTTAATAATAAAAGTCAAAATTGATGTGATTTAGAGAATAACTGTTATATGTCAGGCAGTATGCATGTATTATCTCTCATCCTTATAATAACCTTTCAAGGTAGGTGTTATTATCTAATTTTACAGATGATGAAAATAATGCTCAGAAAAGCTAAGAAAACTTCAGTCTTTAGAGCTATATTGCAGTATAATCAGGTGTACTACCTACTGGGTGGATCAATAGCAGTAAAAATATATTTCTATATTACAGTAAATCCTATGATACCCATTGTACATATAAAGTATATAAGGTATAATGTGAGTGCCATATTAGAAATATATTGTAAAGCATGTCTTTCCATATCTGAAATATTTCTTATACTTAAATTATATAATACATATGGATTGGAAATTAAATGTGACAAGGGTGCTTCTTACAACAAAACAAAATATTGACATTTTATATATACATAATAGCATTGGTATGCCTTACAAATATACCACATAATAATGCTAGTTTTCATAGCGATTAACTATTAACCATATCAACAAATAAGCTATGTGCTATATATATGCTCCTATTAACAGCAATGTCATCTTTCTGCCATTGAAATACCCAGAGTTCAAAATTATTTACTTATAAATTTATTTTACTCTTTTATTTTAATATAAATAAGCATAATAGGATTGATATAAGAGGTGTATTTCTAAAGTAAATATTTCCAAGCTTATAAATATTCACTAAGGTAATATGAGATATATCACTTATTTCAGTTTCTTGGTCAACTGTGTATATCTGCTTTTATAATTTCAGCATTTAAGCTCTATTACACAGAACACAACCAGATCATTTGTGCTTTTGCATAGGTTGACCAAAAATTTGAGGTCACTAATCCTCCATTAGTATTACAAACTAATACATGCTCCATACAATTATTTTGACTTTCCATATGTTGTTCCTGGTTGGATAAAATTGTGAGAAATATATTTCCACTGCTGTTGATACTTTTTTTTTATGCAGTACCGGGGATTAAACCCAGGGGCATTCTACCTCTGTGCTACACCCCCGGCCCTATTTTTTATACTTTATTTTGAAACCGGGTTGCATGAAGTTGCGGAGGGCCTCACTAAGTAGAGAGAGAGAGACAGGGGGAGAGAGAGAGAGAGAGAGAGAGAGAGAAAGAGAGAGAGAGAGAAAGAGAGAGAGCTGAGCTGAGGCTGGCCGCGAACCCGGATCCTCCGGTCTCCGCCTCCCAAAGTACTGGGATTACAAGCGTGCGCCACCATTGATACATTTTGATGGTATATGGTATGAGGATTACCAAGTTGAGTGGATTCCCTTTTCTTATACTATTAGTTGTTCAAAATTATAACACCTAATATTTTGCTTTATATTTGGATCATGATTTTATTTCCTTCTTCTATAGATTTTTCCCTTTATTTATTTATTTATTTTTTTGTGGTACTGGGGATTGAACGCAGGGGCGTTCTACCTCCGTGCTACACCCCCGGCCCTATTATTTTTTATACTTTATTTTGAAACCGGGTCTCACGAAGTTGCGAAGGGCCTCACTAAGAAGAGAGAGAGAGAGACAGACAGACAGACAGACAGCAAGAGAGCTGAGGCTGGCCGCGAACCCGGATTCTCCGGTCTCTGCCTCCCAAAGTACTGGGATTACAAGCGTGCACCACCACGCCCGGCCTAGATTTTTCCCTTTAAATTCTCTATTTTGTCCTGGCATAGAGACAATAGATTTATTTTAACTTTTGTCTTTAATTTTTATCTTTGTGAAGTTCCAACTCCTCTACTATTCTATTCTTTACATATTCTGCATATCTGAAACTTCTACCACTAGCATTTCAGTCTTCTGCTTCAATCTGTACTATTTCGTTTTCTCTAGGACTTCTACACTCTTGGTATGCTGGAAATTCATTGTTTTCTACATCACATATCTTCTTATTTCTTCATATGCTCCCTCTTTTTAACAAATTACAGCTCATTAAAGCTATTCAAATTACTTGGAAGGAAAATATTCTGACTCTTTGCATGCATAAAAATATCCTGTCTGTTCTCTCACAAAAATATTATAGTTTTGCTGGGTATTGAAGACTATGTTCAAATTTATTCCCCTTTAAATTTTTTTTTAGAATTATCTTCACATTTCCTAGAATCCAAATCTGTAATTAGAAAGTGAGTGCTGTTTCTGATATAATTTGAAGTTAAATTTCCTCTCTCCATTAAGAGAATATGTTTAAGTATGGATCTTTTCTTTCAGTCATTTTGATGGGCATGTGATGATCCTCTCCAAATTGGATAAATGTCACTTATCTCTTGGAAAAAACTGTTTCTTTTTAATGATTAATCCTTTTAGAATGCTCTTTTTGCTTCATATACCTGACTCCTTATCATTTGTTTTATTCTGTTTCCTATTTCTAGAACTATCTCTTATTCTTCAAAGATTACCTTTTTTTTGCTTATTTTTCTTTTTACTCCCTTCCCAATTTTGTTGGATTTTTCCATGAATCTGGAGATCTTAGCAGTGTATTTATATTTAAGACTCAAGGACTGGATAGTTCATGTGAATTTCCTCTGTTGTTTTGAAAGTAGAAAAATTCTATAAAATTCATCACCCATGAGTGGGAAATATAACTGAACGTGACAATGCAGTATCAGTTTCAGATTTTCTTTGGGGTTGGATGAGCAGTTTGGAACCCTAATACAATAGTTTGAAGAAGGCTTTGCACTGCAGGGAATTTCACCTACACTAAAAGATTTGAAGCTCTCCAAATGATAATTTTATTTATATATTTTTATATTTATATTTATGATTTTCCTGCAGCATGAAATCAAGCTGCTTCCTTCTCTGCATAGAGATGAGAGAATAGGACTATGCTAACTTTTCTCTATGTAGATTTTACACTATATAGATTTTACACTAATTTTCCTCTATTCAGCTCTACTTTTCACTCCTATTATTTATCATATCTAAATTCTTTTTGTTCAAAGCCTCTGTAGTGTTCTGACTGAAATGTGGAGTTTGTTATGTGTGGTAGCTTCCTCTGTCCTAACCACTATAACTTGTCTAAAAATAAATTGAAATCTCTCATCTACTTGTGAATGCCTCTTACTCATTCTTTCTTCTTTTAAAGACTATCCCATTTGTGAATTTCAGTGCTTACATTTCACTGGGGGTAATCTGAAGGATGAGAAGCAATCATACTAGATTAGTCACATGAACTGGAAGATAATTTTAAAGATTGTAAAGCCAGTTCCAGTGATATATGCCTGTAATCCTTTTACTTGGGAGGCTGAGACAGGAGGATCACAGGTTTGAGGACAGCCTCAACAACATATCAAGACTCTTAGCAACCTAGCTAGACTCTGTTTCAATAAAAAAGACTGAGGGTGGAACTCCAGGTAGAATGCCCTTGAGTTCAATCCCTAGTAGTATGAACGCGCACATATGCACACACATGCTTACACACACATACAAGATTGCCAAGTATTAAATTTAAACAATTTTTGAAACTGTAGATATCTTGTAAATCACCCAATACATAAGATAAGGAAATTAGCATCCATATGCTTTGCTCCATCTCTTCCCTTTCCTGTTATGTCTCAATTCCTCTTGGCTGTTCCATAATGTTTAAATTGAAATTAGTAACTTTTATATCTTTGTAAGTACAATGGAAACCTCTGTGCTTGTTATATATATAATGAGTCTTGAAATTGAAAACCAGAAAGCAATCCAGGTGTGGTGGCACATGCCTGTAATCCCAGTATTTGGGAGGCTGAGATAGGAGGATCACAGTTTCATAGCCAGCCTCAGCAACTCAGTGAGGCCCTCTGCAACATAGTAAAAATTGTTTCAAAATTTTAAGAAAATAAATAGAGTAAAAGATAGGGTTGAGCTGGATGTGGTGGTGCATACCTGTAATCCCAGTACTTGGATCACAGGTCTGTGGCCAGCCTCAGCAAATTAGTGAGGCCCTCTGCAACTTAGTAAGACCCTGTTCCAAAATTTTAAAAAATAGGGCTGGGGGTGAGAATGCCCCTGGGTTCAATCCCCAGTACCACGAAAAAAAAAATAAAGTTGAAGGTGTGACTCAAAGGTAGACTGCCCCCTGGGTTTAATCTCCAGTACCACAAAAAAGAAAAAACAGAGAAAAAGAAGGAAGGAAGGAAGGAAGGAAACTGGAAAGCAGTTTTTATAAATTTTTTATTGTTTTTGAGTGATTTCTAAAACAAAATGAAGACCATATAAATATGACAATGAAGATGATAAATAATTTAACAATTTTCTCAAATTTTCATTTAATAAC
The DNA here is from genome assembly GCA_004027185.1 of Glis glis. Classification (NCBI taxonomy): domain Eukaryota; kingdom Metazoa; phylum Chordata; class Mammalia; order Rodentia; family Gliridae; genus Glis; species Glis glis. The sequence continues at coordinate 33,573 of PVJS01017392.1, forward strand.
AATTAAAATTGGGTGCTATGAAGATCTTAATCAAAATTATAAGTTAATATTTGTTGAGCAACATTCCTAACACCTAAACACAATGACCTCTTTTCCAGAGCCTTTCTACTCAAATATCCTGTAAGAAACTTCTCCATGGTTTTGGCAATACTTCTCACACCTTATTATGACTACAGATCTTTCTGATTGCTCCCTTTCAACCTCACGTCTCTTCCTCAACACACATTTTTCTTATGTACTAATGACTCAAATTCTAAACTTAGGATGTGCGTGTGTGTGTGTGCGTGTGTGTGTGTGTGTGTGTTCATCTCGCCACAGCTTGGTTGAAACTACACTCACTCACTTTGAATCATGCATCTTGTGCTCTCTTGAGTTTTTGATTTGTATTTTCTACTACCTAAGGAACATTTTCACATAAATGTGTCATGGTCACCAGAAGAAAAGTCATCGTTCCTTCCATTCCCACCTCCACACTGGAAACAATTCTCCTTGTGTGTTTCTTATTTCATTTATTACATCACCTTTAACCAAGTCTTTCAGGCCATGAAGTTATCCCTCCTACTCACCTCCCATTGGAGTTCCCTAGTTTGCCATAGTGTTTCTTTGATTCATCTCTTCCTTTTCATTTCCTTTATGGATGTCCAAATTCAGCCCACATCATTTTTGGCTGTATTACTACAATAACCGTCAAACTAGTCCTTTCAACTTCTGTCACTGTTTTGCTCAATGCTTGGTTCACATTACCATCTTTCTAAGACCAGACCATATTACTCTCTGCTCCGAAATATTCAAGTGTCTCTCAGTGTTCTCAAAATGAAGTCTGACATCCTTAATGTTGGAGCATAAGAATTTCCATGATCCCACAGGTTTCATCTCTACTCCTGCACCTTTCTCATGCAGCCAATTCTGTGGCCACTGGCTTCTCTCTATGAAATATGCTCCTCAACAGTCGTCTGTCAAAACCTTATCTGTCATTCAAGACGCAGCTCAACTTCCTGCAATTCCATAAAGCCTTCTATGATACCCTGATTGAAATTATCCTTGCCTTTTTAATTTTCTGCTTAACTTTGTGTCTTAATGTAGTAATTCTCACCTTGGAATGATTCTGCTCCTCATGAGGTATTTGATAATGTCCAGATAAACTTTTGTTCTGGCAAACGTAGGTAGAGACGCTATATATATATATAGCAGCATCCCTGGTCTCTCTCTCTCTATATATATATACATATATAGAGACATACATATGTATTATGTGTGTGTGTATATATATATATATATATATATATATATATATATATATATGGAGAGAGAGAGAGAGAGTATGGGGCAGATCCGCACAACAAAATGGCAATGGTAGTAAGGTTCTACTGCAATACTTGTTCTACTATTTTCCAACTACTGTTATTTGTGACATACTTAGATCTTTCACTAATATATAAGCACACTTATAACAAGGACATAGTCATATCTGTTTAATTGCTCTCATTGTTTAGCACAATAATTTGAAAAGAAAATTGAAACTTAATAAATTCTTTTTGAATTAAAATAGGTATCTCCAGCCAGTCTCAGAAAGTTAAGGGTCAAAAGTCTTCTCTCATAAGGGGAAGCTAGCGAGAATATGGGAAACAGAAGGGACTTTAGGTAAGTGGGGAGAGAGACCAGTAGAACAGTGGAAAGGGATAGAGGAAGGGAAGTCAGGAGGGGAAAAGGAGGAAATGATGGAAGAAACAGTTCAAATTATGCCGTGACCATGTATGAAGGTATCTCTATAAGTCTTACTACCACATATGGGGAGGGGTGAATAGTGGGGTGGGACCTGAATGGAAACACACTAAGACCTGTGTACATGTTTGTGTGACTTTGAGCCCCACTGTGATGTGTAATTACAATACACCAGTAAAAGTATAAAAAGTGGGGATTTTTTTTCATTTGATCGGTTAACTTTATTACTACATTGTAAGATTTTTACGAAAAGGGGCAATATTCCTTTATAAGCAGAACTCCAGAATCTAGGACAGTACTTGGAGTAGGTGTTTGATAAATGATGTGAAATAATTGAATAAAATTATTGTAAGGCAAGTGCAGTGGCACACACCTCTAATTCCAGTACTTGGGAGGCTGAGATAGGAGGATCACAGGTTCAATGTCAGTGTCAGCAACTTAGTGAGATCCTTAGCAACTTAGCCAGATCGTGTTTCCAAATTTTAAAAAATAAGAAGGGTTCCATAATTTGGCCACTGTGAATTGTGCTGCTATGAATATGGGTATGCATATATTACTGTTGTTTTCTAGTTTCAATCCCTTTGGTATGATACCCAATAGTGGTATAGCCGGATCATATGGTGGATCCATTCCCAGTTTTCTGAGGAATCTACACACTGATCTCCACAGTGGTTGAACTAGTTTGCAATACCACCAACAGTGTAGAAGAGTCCCAATTTCCCCACATCCTCGCCAACATTTGTTGTTGTTTGACTTCTTAATGCTTGCCATTCTAATTGGGGTCAGATGAAATCTTAGAGTAGTTTTGATTTGCATCTCCCTGATTGCTAATGATATTGAACATTTTTTTCATGTATCTATTGGCCATTTGTATCTCTTCTTTCGTGAAGTGTCTATTCATTTTAGTTGCCCACTTCTTGATTG
>PVJS01017393.1:0-36216 GCA_004027185.1 Glis glis
TTATTTAAAAAATTAAGGAAGGTGAAGAAAAATCTTTGCCAAGATTCTCTTTTGAGTGCTAACTTTTTCTGAACCCTAGGCATTCTGACGAATCCTCCAGGGATGTTTTCCTCATATTGTGTTAGTCAGCTTTCCATTACTGTAACAAAACACCTGAGATAATCAATTACTTCCTTCCATTAGGCCCCACCTCCTGAATATTCCTCCACCTCCCAATGGTGCCACAGGCTGATGACCAAGCCTTCAAAGCATTGGGCCATCAGGGGATACTTGTCAAATCCATAGCACGTACCATATCTGGGTACATGGAAAGTTTAAGGGGAAAAGCTGGTTAATCTCCATGGTACATATGTTGCTACTGTAGAGAATATTGGTGAAATTTATTGGTTTTCTTTATTGTAAGATGTACCAGAGATACAAAGATTGCTTTAAATCATTGCGAAAATTGGAATCAGAGATACAGAACTTCCTCATTGAACTCAAGAATTTAGGAGCTAAAACAACACTTAGTTGTATTTGGCAATTTATCCAATATCTGACCTCGTCATTTTTAATTAATAAGGCCAGTCAGTGTAGCACCATTATGGGTATAATGGAAAGTTTGGAAGGGAAAGAGTAGGATGTAAAATCGTAAAGAGCAGTTAATGTTGATGTCTGTGATATCAGCTGTCACTTGCTTCTGTCACCTGTAGTGATTCTACAGCACCTCCTTCTCCCGTACCTGACAGCACTGTTTGAAAGTCTCCAAGACTACCTTCCCTTCCATCATCAGCAGCAAGGTCAGGGGTCCCTCGGGCTACCCTCAGGCTCAATAAGTTGCTAGAAGACTGGGCTTGTACTCACAGTTTATTACAACAAATGGGAACCTTGAAATCAGCCAAGGAAACTGACGAATAGGACAGTTCCAGGAGAGTTCTAGGACCGGTCTTACAGCTGTGCTGTCCCGGTAGAGTTGTAGATAGCACTTTTTTTCCAGCAACATTGTGAGACACACACACAGTAGCTCACGCAGTCATTGATGTCCACAGTTTTTATTGGGGTTGGAGCATGGCCGGCCATGCAGCTGGCCTCAGTCTCCAACTCCTCCAGAAATCAAGCTGATCCACTAGACCCAGAGACCCCACCCTAAACTGCATAGTCATCATAGATGATCTGGTATGGCCCAAGACTCCAGATAATCAGAGACTTATCAGGGAGAATATTCCTAAAGGGCATCTCTCAGGAACTTAGATCCAAGGCCAGAACTCTTTGTGAACAAAGTTAACCCTGCACACAGGATAGCCAGTGCAGAACCTGGCCAGTGGTGAGCCAGATGGAGCATTGCTGGTAAGTTAGAGAAACAAGGCACTTAGCACTTAGAGACCATCTGGTAAATTCCCTTCTCGCAGTGTGGAGAAAATGAGGCTCACTGTGTTTAACTGGAGGTGAGACTTTAGACATGCTACTTCAAGGCGGAAAGTGAAACAATATCTTTTAAGACCCTTTGCAAATAATTCAGAGTCCTGTCAAAATGGCCCATCTGTGAATCCAAGTAATGCAGATTGTCCCATAACGATGAGACTGGCATATGCCTATGCCACTCTCTTTGCTTACCACTCCTGGTTTGGATTCATAGAAGGGTTGAATGTTTGTACTTGGTCTTTGGTTAAAGACTTTCCTTCCGAGCTTTATGTGTAGGGTAGCTATCATTTCATTTTGGAGATTGCCAGTTAGCTCATGAATGATCCTCAGCTTCTCTTCTTTAAGCCATGGGAAGATTTGAAAGCAGAGTCCTTTCTGAGTCTTCTTGAGACATGCCCTCCTGCGATATCACTGGAGGCTTCGCTGCAAGATTTTGTATCTTCAGAAGGAATCCATCCAGTTAGGTCTGTCCAGAGCCCCACTGTGCACATATTGGTTTCTCTTGACCAGGTTAACTTTAAGATGACTCAATTACAAAATTATGGGATATACATACAATGGAATTCTATTCCGCCATAGAGAAGAACACAATTATGTTATCTGCAGGAAAATGGATGGAACTAGAGAATATTATACTGAGATGAGCCAGTCAGAAAAAAATTAAGGGTCATATGTTTTCCCTCATATGTGGTATGTGACCAGAAGGGGCCTCAGAGCCAGAGTGACCCTGTTAAACTGGGGATTGGGCATTTCCAGAAATACCAGGAAGAGACAGGCGTGGTGGCGCATGCTTGTAATCCCAGCACTTCGGGAGGCGGAGACCGGAGGATCCGGGTTCGCGGCCAGCCTCAGCTCTCTCTCTGTCTCTCCCTGTCTCTCTCTCTCTCTCTCTCTCTCTCTCTCTCTCTCTACTTAGGCTTCCGCAACTTCATGAGACCTGGTTTCAAAATAAAGTATAAAAAATAGGGCCGGGGGTGTAGCACGGAGGTAGAACGCCCCTGCGTTCAACCCCCGGTACCGCAAAAAAAAAAAAAAAAAGAAATACCAGGAAGAGGGTGGGCCTTCCCACAGGTGCTGGCCTGGTTGCAAATGCCAGCTGTATTTCAAGTCTTAAAGGGGAAGGTGGCCTCAATTAATAGTAGCAAAACACCATAGCAAAGACAAGTTAACACCTAGAAAGAGGACTGAAGAGAGAGCTCCATTTTTATCAGTGGTTGTTCCTAGGTATCAAAAAGAATGGTATTTTTTTTTTTGGTGTCTTTCATTTTGTCCCCCCCCCCAAACACTTCACAGTGACTCAGTATTTTTGAAATGGGGGTGGGGGGGATGGGCAGCTGAGAGCTACTTCTCCAGGTTACAGAGACTTTTGATGTGAAACTCCCTTTTTTCCTGCAAACTCCAGACCATTTCTGGGTTACAGGCTTAGAACACTTGCCAATAGCATTTTCCAAACCTGCAAAGCTCCAGTTTGCATCTTCCAGGTACACCATGCCTCACGGACTGAGGGTGGCCTCCTGTCATGATTCAGCGCAAACTCAGAGCAGCGGGAAACACAAATAGTGGGCAGATGTGGTCTGGGCTCTTCCTCTGCTCTTCCCACTGGACCCCGGGGCCAGGACAAGAGCCATTTTTTACAACCACTATCAAAGCAAGAGCATATCCCCGTGCAGATCGGGGTGGGGTGGGGGGACTGGAACAGGTCTAGTGTTTCTTCGAAACCCCAGTCTGAAGCAGATGCTTTCCTCATTTTAAGTACGAGGGACCTAAGGAAACAGGCGGGCATACTGAGCCCCTTGTCTGTACCCAGACCTCCTGGGCTCCCCTCTCCACAGTCTGTAAATGGAGGTAGGTCAGGGACTGTCTCATTGAACCCCTGACTCATCACAGAAGTGAGTGTGGAAAGATTGGCCTTGCTGGATGTTGCCTGAGGGGTGAAGGAAGCCAAAGACTGATCTCAAGAGCATTCCATTTTAATGTGCAACTAGGAAACACCTGCATGGCGTGGGGAAAGGAGAGAGGAGGGGGTGGATGGAATCCCAAGCCACAGGCAGTTCTCTGCCCCTCTTCCCTAGAAAGTATTTGGGAGAGGCTTGCTTTAGGGGGCGTTTGACTGACAGAAAACAGCTTAAGATCAGATGGGTTGGGGAAGGTGGGTAGGGAAGTTCCCTCTATGGTAACATTTTGGACAAGGATGTTTTAGTGAACAATACTGATCCAGGCCCTAGGATCCTTGACAGAAATCCTCCCCCTGTTGTCTGAAATGCAAAGTACATCATGAAAGATTGTAGACTTTAGGTTCTAACCGTGAATGGAACCCCAGCTCAGCCACTCACCAGCTGGTGGAAAAAGCAGTATGACCCCTATCATACCATGTCTGGAGCTTAGTAGCTGCTGAGTGAATACCAGTAGCCATAGCAACAGAGATCAAGCACATTTACACAATTGCAGACATCATCGCGTGCTGGCCTGTATTCACACGAGCTCACTCCTACCTCAGACTGTTCCTTTCAGCTTGCATGAGTTCCTTCAGGTTTCAAATGCCGGCAAATTCTCTTCCCAAGATTGAAAAGATTACTTAACTTTTTTTCAGTACTTAAACAGAATCCATGCAGGTACTAATCTATGACGCACAAAGGAAGGGTGAGAACCAGGAAGGAGGAGGTGGTAAGGATGAGATGATTCCGTGCCCTGGCTACTTAACATTGCCACGTGAATCCCATTCATTAGAAGCAATAGATATTTACGGTCACATTTTTGTGATGGCTTATCCCAGCAAGTGCACGATATCGGGAACAAGCTTCCCATACCTTACATGGTTCATTCAAACTACCAAGCAAGAACACTTCTTAAAAACAAAACTCCCAACACCGCACACCTGAATTGTAAGTACTTACTTCACCTCACACATATCGATGTTTGCCACTTATGGGTTGTATAAACGACCATTGAGATGATTTGTTGGACACAGTTCACACTATTAACCTATAAGTGATGTGCAGATGTAGGCCATAAACTGACACTCAAACTCCAAGTGATGTCAGGGTGGGAAATGTTTCACATCTTAATAAACAATTACTGCAGTAGATTAAGAATACAGAATCAATCCAGGAGGCCGATAAATTAGAACAGGATACCATAGTCCAAGTACAGCGAGCTGACATCACAACAGTCGGAGTGCTACTGGCCACATCATGCTTTAATGTTGCAGGCTGTCCTGGGATGCAGGCTCCCTCAAGGCGGTTCATCCTCAGCTGGATGTGGTGGTGCACACCTGAAATCCAGTACTTGGGAGGCTGAGACATGAGAATCTCAGGTTCAGGGCAGCCTCAGCAACTTAGCAAGACTGTGTTTCAGAATAAATAGGGATGGGGTGTAGCTAGGAGGTAGAATGTCCCTGGGTTTCAATCCCTAATACCGAAACAAATAAGCAAAAAACAACAAAAAAAGAAAAATGGCTCATGGTTTGGATTCTAACTTGAAATTCTACCAGTATTTGTATAAAAGTATCAATCAGGATATTCACCAAGTGTGCAGTTTATAGTTTGGATGGTTGTTAGGAGCTCTGTGGGATATGAAAAAAAAATAATATGTGTTCTTTTGTCTCAGATGGCCTGGATGGAGAGCCCACACCTGTATATCCATGTAAAACTCAAATAGTACAGACTTAGCAACTGAGAACTCAAAACGATCAGCAACCCAATCACTTTACTCAGTGTTTGGCATTGCATCCAAGAGATGCGAATGTCTTGTCTGAGCTCACAAAATGGCAAAGTAGGGACAGAGAAGTGTGTAACTCTCCCCGGAGGGCTCTGAGCCCATCTTGCACCAGTGATGCCTAGGATGAGTAGTAAAAGCAGCAAGTGCTGCAACACCTGGGGGCAGGAGGGGAGGTCTAGGATGCTGCCCTGCAGCTGCCTCTGTTGCCATGGAGATAACACTGCACCCTAGGACACTGGCTGCCTGGGCTTCTTGGTGAGCCCAGAGCCCCGCCACCTGTGTGGTGTCACCAGGCTCCTCCAGAGCCACTGTGCATGACGCCTGTTCTCCACATGGAGTACGCTTGGAGTTAGAGCCCCCGGCCTATCCCAGAATGTAATCGTTCAGAGTAGTGGCAGAAACCCCACTGTGGGACAGAGGAGGCCGGCAACAACACAAAGAATGCTGTGTGGGGCTTGATAAGTGGAAGGGAGGTGGGGGAGGATCACAATGAAAAATGCAAGAAGTATCAGAGGCAGGAGGGGACCAGGCTGATACCAGGGAGTGGGCTGGCTCCATGCGGAGCAGGACCACCTATGCAGGCTGGACATGCTCTGCCCACCTCTGTGGCCAGAGCGGTATCTGAAGGCTGGCAGGGCAACCTCTGTTTCCTAGTGGACATGCCCTGCTGCTGACTAGACGGTGGGAGCCGGAGGAGCTGGGGTGAGCAAGAAAGAGAAGCATTTACCTGTCGTTGTGCCTCAGCTCTTCCTTTGAGCTACCCCACGTGTAGAAAGATCAGTCCTGGTACTTGGTCTCTCAGTTGTCCTTGTTGCAAAGTTGGCCCTCCACTAACTCTTGTAGTGGGCAGAGTGGGGAGAAGTGGTTTGATGCCAGCCCCCACTGCTGAGATGTTGACCATACCGTCTCCCAGAAACAGGACCCTTGTTTGTTGAAACCACCCAGGCCAGGATGGAACTCACACACATCTCACATGACTGTCTCTAGCCTCCCCCAAGGGATTCCAATCCTTTTTGAAAATGTCAAATTAAAACAAACCCAAATAAGAAGTTTTGATTGCAAAGAACTCAGTTTTCAGAAATTGTAACAGAAGGAAAAAAAATGTACCCAAATTCCATGAATAGCATATGACCAGAATCTGAACTTTTAGAAAACATATTCAGAAATCTAGAATTGTTAGCAGAGTGCTGTCCACCCAGTAGATACGTCCCTGCCAGGTGCCATGGCCAGTTGTGAAATAGGTGGAGTCAGTGTGAGCACCATTCTGTCATTTCTAAGTCCTGCAGAGCTCGGGGATGCCCTTAGTGTACCCTTGTAGACATCCAGACACCCAGCAGGTCTCATCCACCCGTGCTCAGGAGAGGAGCTCGGGAAACCCTTCCCAAGCAGCGGATGATGGGGAAGGCCACCTCCTTTAGCAGGGTTTGCGCTACAGCAGAGATGGGCTGGTGCTGGGGGCAGAGTGGGTGGAGTTCTAAGTGCCAGCTGTAAGAGGGCTGCAAATGCTGGGCTTCTGTAGGTCCCCAAAGGATCTGCTGCTTGGGGACTCTTGCCTGGTGTCACTGAGATTGCACTACATTGAACGAAAGCCCGTCCTACAATCGATCCACTTTAGAAAGCGACCCTGGGTGGCTCTGTGTTGACTGTTTCCTCCTAAGCACGTGCTTGTCTTGCTGTCTGGCAGACAGTCTCCCGATGGCATTTTGCTTAGTTTGAGTCTGGATTCGGGTTGCTTGCTTCAGGTGATGAGATTCCTTGCCAAAATGTCACAGAGGATGGTGGATGACAATGTTAGAATTGTTTAAATTTTTTGAAAGGGCTATATAAGTGGACTTTTATTTGCGCAGAATTGTCCTTCTAATCCTCCGAACTCCACCTAGCCAGGGGAGGTTTTCCTGAGCATCTTTATGTTCCAAATCCTCTCTGATATTCTTGGAAAAGTCTTTTCAAATGTGGGAGGGGTGCTGTTTTCTGCGAGCATCTCAATGTAAAGACACATACCTAAGGAATAATAAAACCCTGTATTTCATTTTAAAAAAAATCAGAAAACCCAAAATTAACTCATGATTCCGAACGACTTGAAATCTGAAATACACAATAAATGGAAAATGGCAGGTGTTTCCAGTATGTGAATGATTGAAGCAAAAAGAAGATGGAGAAGAAGAGGCGGCTAAGTGTAGGAGGCAGGCTCCCTCATGCAGGGCCCGTGCTGATTTCTACACCTGTCTCTCAGGACACCTGTTAGGATGAGTAGCCTCGGATTCTTCCATCTCATTTCTTCCTTCAGCATCAGAGAGTGAGAGGTAATATTCCTGTTATCAACTTCTTTACAAATGGCTGAGCTCTTTAAGGAACAGGCGCCCATTGAGTGGAGTGAAATGGCCCTCTCACACTGAATGTCCTCTTTGGCACTACTCGGTAATTTTGCGCCCCTCTCCCTCGCCTTTTTGTCCCCTTCTGAACATGACCTGAAAGCAGATGTGAAGAGCCCCTGTTGTCAAGGCGCAGCACGGCCCTGTCCATCACACCGCCCATTTGAGCGGCCTCGCTGTTCTGCTAAAGCATGGGGCCCATTTGCCTCCCTGAGCTCATTAGGCATCCAGAGTTGCTATTGAAGCTCCACATTTCTAAACTTGCTCCAGACTGGATGTGAATGGGCTGGATTATTCGTTTCCTTTTAAATAAAGTGCTCGGTTGTTGGGTTGTATGGGGTTGGTCCTCAGCGGTCATGGTCACATAATAAACATGCTCGGGCCATAGGAAAATGATTTAACAAAATATCCTGCTTTTTCTTCTTTGAGATGTATTGAGCAGCACGTGCTATGCATTGTAAATGCCACTGATGTCAGAATTTGCAGGGGAGGAGTGAGCGAGGAGAGACACAGATGACAGGGCCAGGGATTCAGGATGATTTGTTTTCAGTGCAGAGTTTGACTGGTGGGAAAGTGGGGTGGGGAGGAGGCTGTGGCTGCCTGCCTGTCCCCATGGGGTGGGGGTTTTGCAGCCCTCTGGGTGGATCTGATGTTTACTAAGTGGCCATTCCTAAAGGGCCTGCAGAATAGAAAAGCTCCTCTTCCCACATGCTCCCAAGAAGCTTCTTGCAGTCACTGGGCATGTTCTGCATGAAAGCCCATTGGAGCTGAGCAAGAATTTGTGTACCGATTCATAGGACTCTCTCTTCCAGCACTCAGTCCTCATCCGGTGAATGGCGACTTCCAATCACGGCTTGTAATTTTCTTTTTCCATTGCAGCAGTTAGGAACTTTGCAGCCTCTAAGTTAAAATAGTAGGCGGTGTGTGGTGTAAAAGTGCTATGTCTTATGACTTGTGATATACCTGTTCTTATTGTCCTATTTACATGGTCAGCAGATAAAGGATTATTGATAGGCACAGCATCAGGTCTTCTTTAGAGCCATCTCAATTAATCAAGATTGATATGCAAAGATCAATCTTTGGCTATTTGAAAAGGGTATGCCCTAGATTTTAATTTATCTGTTTCATATAGAGAGTTGCAGAGAAGTCCTAAGGTCTTAAATGGATATCTGTAATCACCAATGTTATTTACAGTCTGTGAACATATGGCAAGACATAAGCAGTTGATCAATGAAATAAATTTTAAAAAGTCCAAACACTTCCCAGTCAGTCTGGCCTCACAGATACAAGTTTGGGTGTCTTTAGCCCTTTTCTTCCTTTCTGTTCTCACCTTTGACATGCCCCGTAGCTGTAAGCCATCTTGCAGAAATGCCTTTAATTCTCTTGACCTTCATTCTGGTTTCCTGGCTCACTGACTGTGGTGAATAATTGATCCCTCTGATTTTAATATAGTCTATTTCACTGTGTTTATAAAAATTGGAGACCCAAATTGCCTTTTCTGCAAACTTTTTGTTTAAAACTGTGTCTAGAAAGTATTTTTAGCCGGGCATGGTATCACATGCAGGTGATCCCAGTACTTGGGAGCCTGAGACAGGAGGATCACAGGTTCAAGGCCAGCCTCAGGAACTTAGGCCCTCAGGAACTTAGTAAGACTCTGTTTCAAAATAAAAAATAAAATAGGGCTGGGGGCATAGCTCAGGGGTAAAATGCCCCTGGGTTCAATCCCCAGTACCGGCCATTAATTTTTTAATTTCCATTAATTTTCTATATATTGAATATAGAAGTATTACCGATAACAGCAATAGCCAATAAGTATTTATAATATAGTCAGTGCCAATTATGGCAAAAGTGGTTTACATGCATTATTTCCATTAATACACCTCCATTTTGTCACTGTTATACCCCCCCCAACTTTACCACAGGGGACAGTGAGGCCTGGGCAGTTTAAGCTACTGGCTTGAGAGCTCACAGGTAGTAGCAGCATGAATTCCACGCCCACCACAGAAACACCAGCTCTGCTCCTAGTCGCCATGGGGTAGCATTACCATTTAAAAAAAAAAAACCCAAACAACAAGAACAAAGAGAATAAGTGATTTTCTTGAGATCTCCTTTTCTTATAATGTTTGGACTTCTTCCAACATGTAGAACATGTTGCATTTTTGCATAGTTGCATTTTTGTTATATAAACGTATAAATTACATTCTCCAATGACTGATTCAAGGCTCTTGTCATAGACACTAATTTCTAAAGCTATTGTATTGTCATAAATCACACTTAAATATGTGCAATCTAAATTCTAACAACTTACTCTATCCCCCTCTTTTGTATTTAGAAAGCACCAACTGTATTAATAGAAGATACCAAATAGGGTTTTTTTTTTTGTTTGTTTGTTTGTTTGTTTTGCGGTACTGGGGATTGAACCCAGGGGCGTTCTACCTCCATGCTATACCCCCGGCCCTATTTTTTATACTTTATTTTGAAACCGGGTCTCACAAAGTTGTGGAGGGCCTCACTAAGTAGAGAGAGAGAGAGAGAGAGTGAGAGAGAGAGAGAGAGCTGAGGCTGGCCGCGAACCCAGATCCTCCGGTCTCCGCCTCCCAAAGTACTGGGATTACAAGCGTGCGCCACCATGCCCGGCCCAAATAAGGTTTTTAAAACAATGGGATTAAGTGGCAGTAGTGTCCCGACGCTCAGAAGACCCCGTGGGTCCCTCCGTGGCCTGGGGTGGGCCTCGGTCAGGGCTGCGTTCTCTCGTTCTCTGCTCTGTCCTTCTTCCCCCCTCCATGACAGCCGTAGTTCATGTGGAGGAGGTAGCATGTTGGACTTGTGGAAATCATCGCTCTGAGGACTGCACTGGCTGAGGTGTAGAAGTGAGACCTGCCACTTTAGCTGCCTCTCTCACATTCTCCAGCCACAGATTTTCTGAGAAGCCAGGAGAAAGGAAGCAACTCCCTGCTCCAGGGACAGGATTCACCTCTTGCCTTCCTGTCCTTGGCCCAAAATGTGCAGGCGTGACATTTTGATTCTATCCTGGAAGTAGTATTGTCATGATGAACTAGAAAAATGTGCTGTCATTCAATTTCTTGTTCCCTATGTTTAGTCTTGGAGAAAGAGAGAGAGAGAGAGAGAGAGAGAGAGAGAGAGAGAGAGAGAAAGGAAGTATATGGAGAGATGGAGAGAGAGACAGAGACAGAGAGAGACCATGTACCCTTCGTTCCTTGATGGCATTGAAGATGCACCACTCACCTCTTGGCATCATCGATCTTGCCAGGACGACCTGCGTTCCCTGGTTGCTGGTCCTGTCCTGTAACTCAGTGAGCACAGGTGTTCAACTGAAAAGGGACCCATTTCAAACCTACTAAAGGGAGGATTTGAGTGCAGGGAGTGGCACTAGGAGAGTCCTTGGTGAGAATGGATGGCTCTTCGCAGACCCTAAAATCCAGGAACCTGGGTCAGGTTCACAACCTGAATCTTCATTGATTCTTACTATGAAAGGGAGAAAAGGTTGACGCAGGTTCCATCTGGAAGGGATATATTGATTACTGGTTGTTAAAACTGAGAAGGAAGGCTGCTTCAGCTGGAGGCATGGAGGGTTGAGTGTCCAGGATACAGGGAAAGGGACTGAATGATTTGTCTGCAGCTCAGACACTAGGCTCAGGTCAGCAGCTGCGCAAGTTGAGACAGGGTCTCTGTGTGGAGAGGGAGGACCGACTGCGTCTCCTTCCCTCCAAGTTTTGAGGCAGAATGGGAGAACTTGCAGGAGGATCAGAGCCAGACCCTGGCCCGGGGTCAGATGGAGAGGCAGGATGGAGGCCTGCTCATGCTCGGGGTCTAGGAAGGATGGACTCTGTGTCACCTTCCTGAGCTCAAGCCTTTGGTCCTTGGCAGAGTAACAGTTGCAGAAGCACCCTCAGGGTCCTGCCCTGCAGCTTTCCGCAACCAAGGAGTGGGCTGCAGTAACTCTACCCTGGGTCTGCTCTCAGGGGAGGCCAGTCTCAGCTGGGTGTGTAACTCAGTCTTAAGCATGCAGTCACACTAGTGTGGGGATTTCCCCGTATCCGAGGACCTGTCCTCTACAGAAGATGGCTTGAAAAGCATGTCTCTCTGCTTTGCTCTTCCATTCTAATGTCTTTTTACAGGAACCACGATGTGGGACGGGATGGACTGATGGGAGGTGGGCAGGAGGGGTGCTGCTTTGACCTTGGTCCCAGCCCTTCTCCTTTAAAACTAGTCATTTGTATTAAGGTGACTTCCCTGGGCAAAATTCCCCAGCCATCACTGTCTGTTCTCAAGCCTGTCCCCATGTCTGCTATCTTACTCCTGTGTTGCTTACTTTTTCCTCAATAAAAATAATACATGGAGTTTAGAAAAGCCTCAGGTTAATTCCCTTTCAGGGAAAGGTTTTACCTTTTTTTTTTTTTTTTTTTGCGGTACTGGGGATGGAACCCAGGGGCATTCTACCTCCGAGCTACACCCCCGGGCCTATTTTTTATTCTTTATTTTGAAACAGGGTCTCACTAAATTGAGGAGGGCCTCACTAAGTAGCTGAGGCTGGCTGCTAACCTGTGATCCTCCGGTCTCAGCCTCCCAAGTACTGGGATCACAAGCATGCACCACCATGCCTGGCCAGGGAAACGTTTTAAAATGAGTCCAGGTCAGGACTCGGGTGTCATAAAGACTTGAGCTCCAGCTCCAGCTTCAAGATCCATGAGGCATGCTGGGCATGGCGGCGCACGCCTGTAATCCCAGTATGTGGGAGGCTGAGACAGGAGGATCGTGGACACTTAGGGAGACCCTGTCTCAAAACAAAATAAATAGTGCTGGGGGTGTAGCTCAGTGGTAGAACACGTCTGGGTTCAATCCCCAGCACCACGCGCGTGTGCACACACATACACATTCAGGAATCGTGGAGCTTAACACTAAGTGCTTGGTACCTCTCTATCTCCCTTTCCTCATTTGTAAAAGACAAATAATAACCTCAGATGGTTATTGTAGGGATTAAATGTGGGGACATATTTAAAGTACTCAAATCCTGGCACTGAAAGAGACATAGTGAGAACACTTGTACAGCAGCCCCCTGGCAAATGTGTCTGGTACCATCTCTGTCAGTCTGGCTTATATAATAAGACACTGTGGACTGCGTGGCCGAAACCTTAGAACTTGATTTCCTACAGCTCTGGAGGCAGGAAGTCCAAGGTCAGGGTGTGGCCAAACTTGGTGTTGGTGAGAGCTGTCTCCCTGGTTTCCTCATAGGGCCATGAGAGAGGGAAAGTGAGCTCTGCCCTACTCTCATGAGGGCACTAATCCAACCACGGGACCCCCACCCACAGGACCCAGTCACCTCCTCACACACCGCCATGGGGTGAGGATTTCAGCAGGTGGCTTTGGTGACACAGAGTATTCGGTCCCTAACAGTGACCCGGTAGGCTGTGTCCCTCAACTGAGCTGGGAGAGTTGGGTTTCCTAAATTTGTGCTTCGGGAGTAGCTGAGAGATTCGTCACCTCATGGCCACTTTTCCTGGGACCTGTGGCCGTCCCCATGTTTAGCTGTGCCATGTTCCCTTTTGCCCCACTGAGGCTGAGACACATGTTGGAGAACACAACACAGGACTCAGAACCCCATCACTTCTTATTCGCCAGCCCCTCCAAATGGTGACATGATTTACAAGTAAAGCATGTAAGGTTGCGGGTTCGAGTGTTCGGAGAAGTGAGAGACCAGTTCCACCAATCGATAATGCAAAAGCAAAGGAACTTTATTAGCTAGCTCGAGCTAGGGTCCCAGCCTCATCCAGCACAGTGGAGTATTGACCTCCGACCCCGAGCTCTAGATTACTCAGGCTTTTATACATTTTGGTTACATATACAGTTGGCAACAGGGGTATTTGGAGTTCACTGATTGGCTTGTCACACCTGAAGAAGTTAGGGACTTTTTACCATTGTTCTGATAGGCCCCACTGGGTGGTAGTTTCTGTGAGAACGAAGTTGGGGACTATTGGTTTAAAAGCAAAGGAGGCCCTACCATTGTTCTGACAGGACCCACCGAGCGGTGGCTTCCGTGAGAACATCTCTTGGAACTATTGGTTTGGTTTCTGAGAAACAGAAACTTGGGCCTAGCCTAGTTTCTTCAGAAGCACAGCCTGTCATGGCTGTACTTCGGCCTCACAAGTACGCCTCACTCCTTCATGGAGGCGGGCTTGGATCTGTGTCCCCATGGTAAAGGAAGACCACTGGGTCTTCATGCATCCGGTGGAGACCAGATGAGGGGCTTTCCGGGCATCTTACTCACACTTCTCATGGGAACCGGCCCTGAGGGACCCTGAGCCATGACCATGGGGCCGCTTTGAGATTAGCTGAGTTGTTCAGAGCACTGAGTTGCTACTGGTGCCCAGGTGTGCTGGAGAGTCCCTATTAAAGCTTTCAAAGTATTGCTTGCCTTGCGTGGTCCTTTGTTTTAATGCAAAATAGCAAATGGTTCTCAGGAACACATGAAAGCCACAGTACATTTAACCTTGACTCTGGGCTTAGAAGTGACTGAAAATCTAATCTCAGTGAGCATTTGCCTTCAGGAAACTTTCCCACTCATGTCCCTTCCCTGTAGCTCTTCTCTACAGACTGGTACAAGAAGGATAATGCGGAAGCCTCTTCAACTCAGTAGACCCGTTTAGCTCAGCATGCCCTGGGTGCATGCCCACATGCTCTCACTCACAGATTGTCCTTCTAGTGTCACTGTATGCCCAATCGTTGCTACTGACCAAACCCAAGGCTTTCAAATTATTTCTCCCATCGAGTATAGAGGAGATGCTCTTTTGAGTTTAACATTATCCAATGAATCTTGACTTGAATACACATTCAGAGGCTATAAACTCTTGATCCAGGGTTTAAGAAATCTGAATGGTTGGGAATTAAATGGAAAAGTTCAAGCCCGTATTACCTAGCTTTGGATGCAACTGTTTGTTTAGAGAGTGATGTGTTAGGCAGAAATTAGTTTTCAGAACATTTAAAGATTCCAGTGATAATATTTGCAAATCCTTTCATATGCATGAAAAATTAGCTGCTAAATCTGGCCATTAACACATAATCTTTGTTTGACCAAAGCATGGTATAAAAATGGAATAAACTGTAATTTATCTTAGTTGACGGCTAATTACCTGGAAGTCTGATTAAAGGGAAAACTAAATTTACTTAATTAGTGTTTTGATGTTTAGTTTGTGTACATATAAATATGCCTATCTGTTCTTCTACATGCACACTGCTAGAACAAATTACCATTTTCATTTGGTCCCATTCAAAGGCTGCCAAACTGAGGACAACATTAGAAGAATGGGTATTTTACTAACAATGATAACAGGTGTTTGTAGACTATGAGCCCATTAGAAGGGAACAGCATGTTGACACAAGAATAGGATGTTTATGACCAAGTAGTTTCTTTTTCTTCCCTAGTGCCCCCCCCCATTGTTGGCCAACTTGTAAGTGAGCCAGCCCTGCCTCTAAATCCTGGCACAGTTGGGGGAAAGTCTGCATATAATTAAGCCCTGGAGGCAAATGGACTTTGATAGATGGGGGGGTTGAAAGCCTCAAACCCACTTTTTTGTTAGGAATGGAATTGGTGAAATTGCCTTCTTAGGGTCTAGAGAAATGTACCATCCCTGCAGCCTGAGGTAGAGGGGGTTTTCCGAGACTCAGCTGATGTGCACAGGTTCTCCCTCAGATACAGGTGGGTCAGGAGCCAGAAGTAACACACCTCGAGTCCTGTAATGAAGTCTTCTGCCTTTCTGAGCCTCTGGAAACCAACGAAGCTTCCATGAATTCTTTAAAGTGATCTGAAAGTCACAGGATGCTATTTTTGAAATAGAGTATTTTTTTTTTACTTACATGGCAGACCTACCCATAGTTCAGTAATATGCTTATAAATGATTGGACTAAAATATCAGTTTTATAAAGCATTGCAGGCTTTAATCAAAATCCATAAAGAAATGAAAGTCTTAATTAAATTTGAAACCCTATTTCCCAGACCTGAGGTTTTGAATATTATTTTTCATTCTCACCAAACGTCCTCTTTGATTGAAATAGAACATGCATGGTGAAATAGCTAATTATTTAAAGTAGAATACCATAGAAACAACCCCAGAGCATGGGGAAATCATTTGGGCCCCACGGGACGCAGAAGATGAAAGAGTCCTGCCTGCATCTCCATTTCATGAAGACGTCGGGTCAGCATCCGTTCAGCTCTTTATCCTTACTCTTCTGAGCGGCAGGTTGTCTAGCATAATTGGAAGTTCTCCAAAATAGCCACTTCTCACGGTATTTCTAAAAATTCAGGGTGGGAATTAAAGAGAGGAATGATATTCTTAATGGTAAGCGATAAAGATTGAGGTGACAAATTCTGGCAGCCTTGCTTTTTGCCTCCTCCCAAGCCGTCCCCGTTCCTTTTCTCTACCAGTTACTCAGTCACTTTCTGGACCCCTCTTCCTTGTTTATTCTGCCACGTAACTGAGTGTCCCTAAGGTCACACACAAAGGAAAGGGGCCACGACAAGTTCGAGGAATGCCATTAGTTCTTTTGAGAACAGGTTCCCTGTTCTCTTCCATATTTCTTCAGGGTTTTGGAAAAACATCATTGGAGGACGACTGTTGGGTGGTGGTGTTGAGTGTTGGCTGTTTCAATCACCTCTTTAGCTCAGTATGAGAGAATGTGTCTCATCAATACTGTCTTCCAAGTTGACAGAGGATGCGTGTATTGCTGTAGCATGCTGAGCCTAGACAAGCTCCTAGCAGTAAATGAAGACATCCTGGTAAACATCTACCAGGAAACCAAGGCCGAAAGGGAGAGGATGACTTGCGGGTTTTATGGTGTTTTCTTTTTCAATGTCTGAGTGAAGCAGCGTTGAAGTTGCAGCTAAGTACACAAACACTTGACTCAAAGACATAATTGCCTTAATCGGGGCTTGCTATGCTGCGCTGTGAATCGTCAGGGCCCTGGTGGAAATGGAATTGTGCTCATGGATCGTCTCCAGGAGATTGTTATGAAAGATACGGTTTTTGGAAAACAATAAACTTCTCGTAATGTGCTCAGCGTGTGTGACTCGCAGCTGCCTCAGCTGGAGTCCGTGCACTGATCCGAATGCTACCTTATATGGCTTGAACACTTCAGTAGGCCTCTGAACAGGTTTCTCCTTCTCAAAACCCAAGTGCTGGAAAAACATGTATATTAGCAAAGGGCAGGATTAGAATTTCAGTTATTTATTCTGGAAGCAGAATAAGAAACAAGGGCTAAGATTTAGTTATGTGTTTTCTGCATGGGCAGGGCACTCTGAGTCCAGGAGCTTCAGGAGTTGCACTCTGTCCCCTAGACAGGCAGATGTTGAGGACAGGCCCGGGTGACATACTCCCCTGAGGATGCCAAGGTGGGCACCACCTCGCCTCAGCCTGCAGGCAGAGAGCAGAGTGACCTGGCGGGTGGGTGTGAGGGAAGATGCGCATCAGACAGATGGAACCCTGGGGGCCCAGCCAGGACTGCAGGCAGGTGGACGAGACCCTGGCACTTCCCTTAGAGAACTCGGAGAAGTTTCCACCAAGAGCTGATGGAAATCTGACCTGGAAGGTTCAGTGGAATTTTAGGAGTGGAGGAAGCAGAAAGAGAGGAAGCAGCTGGAGCTCAGTCGTGAGTTAAAAGAGGGGGAATTCTCGGTGTCTGGGAGGCCGGTGGTCTGGAGGGTGGGAGAGTGATCTTCCAGTCTTGGAGCGGGGCTTTCTGCCATGCTATACCCACTTGGTGAAGGAAACGGTCCTGTCTCTAACACAAACCCCAGCCTCTGTGGATTCTGTGTGTGGTATGGGGAACTAAGTCACACACCTGGGACTTTAATAGCTGTGTTATTTAATGGAAACTGAGTGTCATGGGGGAAACTCAGAGAGATGGGGCTCTGTTGGGGTCCACAGCAGGACCATCCACTGGAGACACTCAGAGATGGGGGCCTCTGGTTTCCAGCCCAGGTCAGAAGGGTGCGTCATTCAGAGTAGAGGGGGGCGCTCAGCAATCAGGGGTCCACCCTGGGCGAGGCACACCTCGATGAGCATTTATCTGCACAGAGAGGAGTCCACAGGTTGAAGCCCTAAAGGGCGTGGGACCTCACAGCTTCACTGATCAGCCCTTCATCCTGGGCTCCACCTGCCATCTCCGGTCCCCTCCCAGGACCCTGACCAGGATGGGACGATTGGGGAAGAATTGGGGAAGTGCTCAAGAGCCTCCCATCCTGTATTTTAGGATGGGAGAGTCACTGGTAGAGCTCTGGATGTCCTAGCAGCCCCGTGGAGGGCCCGGCCCACGAGCTTGCACTGTTTATTAGCACCCAGTGTGGATTCTCACCAGGACAGAGGACAGGGGATGAGAAGAGCTGCCTGCCATGCCCTCGTCATTCCTGGGCTGCCCAGCCTGTACTTGAAGGAACACTGGCCTGCCTTTCACAGAGATGACACAGGCCACGTTCAGGCAGAGTGCAGAATGCAGGGCAGCAGGAGCCCCGGGCATATGCCCTCTTGGTTCTCAGCCAGTCTGCCAGGTGACCAGAGATGAGGGGGCCATTTTTAGGACAGAAAAGATAAATAGTGGGGGTCAATCAGTGCACCCACACGGATGTTATGGGTGACCTTGGGACCCTAGCGCAGGGGGGACTCCAGAGCCGCATACTGAGCTCAGGTGTGTGCTGTTTGCTCCGCTGAACACCTGCTCAGCCACTGGACAGGGCGCTGCACGGCCCTCCCCTCACTGGGCCTGGCCGGGGCCTGGTCTGGATGCCGAGGCCAGGTCAGCTGGAAAGCGGGCCTGAGAGTGATAGCATTGGCCAGGGACCCATGCGGAGCCCACCCCAGGCCCACCCCCCGACCCACCCATTGTCTGGGTCCCCAGCCAGCAGAGCTGCCCCCCATCCTGCATCCTGCTCTGTGCTGCTTTTGTAGTCTGAAGAGATGCAAATACTGATAAGAATGCTGCACCCCCATTTGTCCTTAAAACTCCAGGTGTTTGTGGACTGACTCAGGGATTAACTACATAGGGACCTCTCATTGTGTGTTTGTTTGTACTCTTTGCTTTATGAACCAGAGGACCCAGCAGCTTCCTTCTGCCCCCACTCATTTCCATTTTAGAAATGCTAAAGTACAAATCTGCTCGGGAAAAGGCCTGGGAAGAGATGCTCCAAGCCTGCCTGTGGCTCTGGGCAGCAGCGCCTGCCTTCCTGGTGGGCTTCAGACTTGCCTGATCTCAAGGTTTCAGTTTGAGAATCATGGTGTAAAGACACAGGCCTGGGAACTGGCCTGATAGTCCACTGGGTAAACTGTTCAGTGAAATTCCCTTTATATTCCTCATTGAACTGTGTTTATTTTCTTGGAATAAGAGTTTGGACTAGACTGATTCTGAATCTTTCGAACAGACATAGAAGGAAAGGTGCCCTGTACCCAAGTGGGGGTGCCTAGAGCATGGGGAGCCTGAGTCAAGTCCCTGCACATCGGGAGGTATTCTGGAGGGGTGAGGCCTAGACTTTACCTCTGGTACCAAGGAGTTCACCCACTGGTCTAATCGGATTAGAGAATCCTCCCTGCAGCTGGGGGAAGGAAGAAGGAATTCTAAATGGTTTCCTGTTCCTCTGTCAAATGGACAGGACTTTTGATGAGCCCCAGGTCTATTACCAGGGCCTTTAATGTAAAAGAGAAAAACACAGCAGACAGGCAACCTATTAGAATTGAACTCCAGCCAAATTAGAGATGATTTCCTGCTGCAGATCAACAGCACACCCCTGCGAACGGAAGACACCCTGACACTAACACTGATTTAGGGCCAGGAGGCCTGTGGTCAGGATTCAGCAGGAGGACCGCTGCTCTCCATGAGGATAGCAGGCAGGTGTCTCCCTCACAGAACAAGGATGTCATACTACTGCTGCAGGGACTTTGTAAGGAAGATCTTTTTCTGTAGAAATGAAATTCTACCATCAAGTTCTCCTTCCCATTCTACTCTGCCCTTGGGTGTGGGAGAAGAATGGATCTATGTTGAGGTCCCTGAGGATGGCACTTATTCAACTTATCGTCCATTTATCGTCCGGCACTGTGCTATGCACAGGGGATCACAGACACTGGACAGTCCAGGACCTCGTGTCTCTGTGCATATACCTGGCCCTGTGCAGTCAATAATGCCACAGGGGAACTCATGCCAGGTCCTTTCTGCAGAAGTGCTCCCTACCTGTGCAGGCTGGTGAAAACCTGGACCCGCTTCTCCCCACCTTCTGAATTCAGCTGCTGACCCACACTGACTCTCCAACCCTCACAAAGTGCCTTCTCAGTGGGTTCTCTTTGTTTCAGCAGTTCTTGGTTTGATGTCGCTAATAGCCAGTGTTCCCTGAATGTCATCCTGTGTTGTGTGGCAGGCACTGTTGGGTATTCTGTGTAGATCTTACCAATGAAGGAAACAAAAATATCTCTAAGTACTGAGGTTGTTGAGCTGAAGACAGTTAAGAATGGGGACGTCCTTCAGTCTTACCCTTTGTTATCTTCTCATGGTTTTATAATTTTACCTTCAACATTTGGATGTGTAATGGATCCTGAATATATTTTTTTAGTATGGTGTGAGGTAGGGATTGTGATTCATTTATTTTCATATGGATATGGACTTACTCCAGCCCCATTCCGTGAAAACACCATCCTTTCCCCACCGTGGGGTCAGGGTACCTTTGTGTGAGGACAAGCCACAGGATCTGTGTGCAGACTCCTGCTCTACTGCTTGATTTATTTACCTTGGGACTGAAGTCACACTGATATTACTGGCCTTTAACTCTTGTGAAGTGGTAGTTTAAGTGCTTGAGATAGCTTCTTCAAGATTGTCTTTGCTATTTTTTACCCTACATTTCATGAGAATTTTAGAATCAGTTTGTCACATCACATACACACACACACAGGGTAAAGTTGGTAAAAAAAAATTACATATCTACAACATAAAAACTTGTACTCCATGAGTGTGATATATACCTTAGTTATTCAAACCTTTAATTTCTCTTGATAAACATTTTAAAAATTTCTGGGTAGAGGTCTTGTACATCGTTTAGGAGGTTGATTTCAAACTATTTGTAGGTTTGAGATGCTAATATAAATGCCTTTATTCTGTGATTTTTCATTTTGCTTTTTCCACCTCTGTTCACTTTCTATTTGTTTATATTAGTGGTATGGAAAAACAATTAACACTAATTTTATTATTGACTTTGCATTTTGCTAGTCCTTATTTAAAATGGTGTCTTAAAACACAGCTTGTAATTTTATTCTTCATTAGGGTCTGAGAACATTTTGGATAATTCTTTCCCCATCCTCACAGTACTTAGCCCAGTGTTAACCAAATGCTTGCTCAATTGCTTGATGGTTTGTTGTAAGGATCAATGATTTGTGTAAGGAACTTTCATCCTTGCTGGGCAGTTCTCTTTGGTTGTCAGACACTTCCATCTGACTCCAGGCAGTTGGACGGAACTGAATCTGGCAGGCTTACGGTCATCTCTGAAGCACAACTTTAAAAACAGATGATTAGAATATTTTGTTCAAATTCAGCACATTAACATTAGCAGCTCAAATTTCATGAAGCTTGAGATTTCACCACCTAGACAATATTATATTATATTGTAAGAGTTTAAAAACTTAATAAGACCTTGTTGGCCAGAAGTGTCACCCAAGCCTATCATTTAATAGAGAAATCACTGTTAAAAAAGAAAGAAGTGTTTTATCATCCTCATAATATATTTCAAATGAACAGTGAATCATGAATATGTGACCTTAATATATAAAGCAAGAGGTTAAAGTAAAAAGGAATCCATCTAAATTTAAAAGTAAAAAATGCATTAGTTCTCTTTGATCTTAAACCAAACATGTATAGTGCCTCTCTCATTAATGCATTATCTTTAGAAAGTAGCCTGGGTTTGTCGGAATTGAAGGAAGATTCATTTAATCAGCTATCGTAGTTCATCTGTTAAATTACGGCACTTTGCTCTCCATTTGTAAAATAATCTTCAGACTAATGAAGTAAGGTCAATTGCGTACAGTTTTATTCTAGCCAAATTGCTGTTAATTGCATCAAAGGCTTTGGTAAGGTCAATAAATGTTGGCTTTTAATATCTTCTCTTGAAAATGGCAGAAAATAAACGGCTTTACTCTGTAATCAGGTTTGGGGCCGCCCAGAGCAGGTAGAACATTCAATTTTCATTACCTGATTTGAAAACGCTCCATTTCCAAAGAACTGGAGGAGGGATCAGAGTTGTTGGAGCCATTTTAGAAAGACCCTGCGTCCCAAGAGCTCCCTGGTGACTCCTCAATAATGGCAGCGGTGTCTCCCAAATAGATCAGATGTCTCCCGAACAGCTCACTGTACACTGTGGACTTGGACTTGGTATTCGTGATAATCAGACTGCACCAAGTCATTCCTGTTACCTTAATTTCCCTTGCTCCCAATAGTAAGTACCTATTTGGAAGTCAACTCGACACTGTTGGCAGCTGCTGACCTTGGGCGCCATACACCATGGGCCCAGGTAATAAAGGAACCAGATACATGGTCTTTGTTGTGGCCCCATGAATGCTGCAGAACTGACAGTCCCTAGGACTTGATCTGATCTTCCCAGTTTTAGCCTTTAAGATGAGTTCTCAGCTGGGCATGGTGACACATACTTATAATCCCAGTACTTGGGAGGCTGAGACAGGAGGATCGCAGGTTCAAAGCCAGCCTCAGCTACTAGTGAGGCTCTCAGAACCCTAGTGAGACCCTGTTTCCAAATAAATAAAATTGGGCTAGGGATGTAGCTTGGAGGTACAATGCCTCTGGGTTCAATCCCCATTACCAAAAAAAAAAAGATGAGTTGTCTAACCATCTCAGCTGGTAAGTTACTAACAAATGAGTGCTTATGTTTCTGAAATAGTGGAGTTTACATGTCATGGGAGCTGTGTGCCAAGAAAAGCCAGAAAACCACAAGCGAAAAATTCAGGCGGGCAGGAAAGCAGCCATGGAAGGTAGGGGAGAGTAAGTGGGAAAGGGTAGGCTCCATATCCCCTTGAAGAATCACACACACCTTTTCTGTTTTTCAGATACATATAAGGTCACAATTCCTAATGAGATGTTCGATATACTGATTACTCATATTTATTTTACAGTTCAAAAGAACAATATCTTTTTGGTACACAATGAAGCGGGGGATACTCTTAGTAGTGGCTTAATTCAGGAAATACAGTGCATGTCCCTGTAGATATAACCAAAAGGACTGGAAGGTGCAAAAGGAGACTTTGATGCTTCCGGACAAGCCCTGTGTGCTGGGTATTTTAAGTGGTCTATCCGAGTGTGCAGTGGGAATGCCGTGAAGTCTTAAGCAAGGCGTTGATTCAATAAACAGCTCACCTGATTGCCTGTGCACGCAGGGCTGAGTGTCCACGGTCGCCCTGGTGGAGCTCACAGCCTCCTGAGAATGATGGGTAAGGGAGGAGCCATGGTGTGAGAGAGCCTGCCCTTCCTTATCTCTGCTCATATAGTGCTTCTCAAGGGGCCCAACCCCTGCTTGCTATGGCTGCTGCTCCTCCTCATCCTCCACACTGCTGAGCCTTCTTGCTCCATCTCCTTTTTATTTTTTATTTATTTATTTATTTATTTATTTAGTGTGCATGGTACTGGGGGATTGAACCCAGGGGCTTTCTAACTCCAGCCTACACCCCCAGCCTATTTTATTTTGAAATAGGGTCTTGCTACATTGCTGAGGCAGTCCTTGAACCTGGATCCTCCTGTCTTAGCCTCCCACGTACTGGGATTATAGATGTGCACCACCATGCCTGACTCACCTCCTTTTTTTTTTTCCCTCACTTGGTTCTGGGGATTGAACCCAGGGGCATTCTACCTTCGAGATACATTCCTAGCCCTATTTATTTGTTGTTGAGAAACAGGGTCTCTCTAAGTTGCTGAGGCTGGCCTCAAACCTGTGATCCTCCTGTCTCAGCCTCCCAAGTACTGGTATTACAGGTGTGAGCCACCATGCCCAGCTTACCTCCTTCTTTATAGCATGGCGGTCTACTAACTGATGTTGAAGTGTCCCTCTATTGTCTGTTTCCCCGCTAACATACAGGCTCCAGATGAACAGAGCGTTTTGTCTTTCTTTGTTCACTTGCTTCCACTGAGTTTTTCCGGGCACCTAGAACAAGACCTGGTATGGTAAGCCCTAAGAAATATTTGTTCAGAGAGTGGATAAATTCATGAATACGTGAAATACGATGTAGGGATAGACAGAAAGGCACAGGACTTGTTGGGATAAAGTCTAAAGGGCACTTTCCCAGACACTGGTGCTCCTGAGGGGTAGAATAGGATAAATCCAAAGAAAGTCTTCTAAAATGGGTGAAGAGCTGGGTGTGGTGGTGCACACCTGTAATCCCTGTACTTGGGAGGCTGAGACAGGAAGAGTACAGGTTCAAGGCCAGCCTCAGCAACTTAGCGAGGCCCTTAGGAACTTAGTAAGAGCCTGTTTAAAAATAAATAAATAAATAAACAAATAAATAAATAAATAAAACAGGAGTGGGGGTATAGCCTGGAGGTACAGTGCCCCTGGGTTCAATACCCAGTCCAAAAACAAAACATTATAAAATAAAATGGGTGGGCTACCTAGTCATTTGATACTTGAAATAATAAAATGTAATAAAAGTTGTATCTTTTCCAGCCCAGAGTTTATTACTAAGGATGTATGTCCATCTTTCACACTTATAGCCCACGTGGAACATTTCTTGAAATCAACTAGAAGTGTTTGTTTTTAGGCTCTACTACTGTGGTTATTAATCATAATAATGACAGGTGGCATTTAGCAAGCATTTGCTTTTAGGAACTGTCTTATACAAGAGTGAGCCTGGAAATATTAAACACCATAATAGTACATGGCAGAGCCTGAGCCTAACCCTAAGAAACCTGACTCCAGAGGCTGCATTCCTAGCCTCGACATTGGCAAATGTATGTGCCCACAAGTATGCTCAGTAAGCAGTCAGGTGCTGTACTATAGCACCTACAGAAATTAAACATTCTGACTGACCCAGGTTGCCTCCCTAGAGAGTAAAAATTTCACATCAAAACTGGGACTCTAGGAAGCCATGGGAAGGTATCAAGGACAGGACAATTTCCCTGGGCAGGTGGAACTGACCTTGCAGTTGGCTACAGATGGACTACCTGCAATAGAAAGTTTGTTTTTTCTGAATGCTGTTTGGCTTTGAGATTTAAGATTTACATGTTGATCCACGTGCAATAGCTCATGCCTCTGATCCCAGTAGTTGGGAGGCCGAGAAAGGAAGATTGCAGGCTTGAGGCCATCCTGAGCAGCCCAGTGATACCCTTTTTCAAAATAAACAATAAAAAGGGCTTGGGGTGTATCTCATAGGCAGAATGCCCCTGGATTCAATCCCCAATACCAAAAAAAAGGATTGATTTACATGTTAGATGCTCCCTGGTTCATTTTACTGGGCCAAAGATGATCCTGTCTTTATTATGTCTTTAGAAATTGAAGCTGGCTCCAGTTTGTTTTCATGCTGCCATTTGGTCATTAGAATAGTGTTCTGTATTAACACTACTCAGTTTTGGAAGATCATCCTGGCGCCAGGTAACACTCTGCAGGATGTGCTATCAAGGGGCCGCTTAGGTGCTCGGGGGAAACACAGCTTCTCTAGACATCACCTCTAGACCACTTCATCTTCAAGTCTCCACTTTTATCCAAACCTTAAATGACTCCCCTTAGTTTCTTCTTTGCACATATTAATTTCAGGCTCCATATATTGCCCTATTTTGGAGCCAGCCTGATCTAAAACCAGTACAAGATGATCTTTCAATGACAAAGATTCCCAAGACTGAAAAACGACCCAGAATGGTCCTGAGAAGGATGAAAGATGCAATGTATCAACACCTCTGAAAACCCCTCAATTTACTGCATTTCAGCAAATGTCTTTGTGTGATAACATTAGTGGGTTCAGTTCTATATAAAGAATCTGAAAGCGCAGTAGGAAATGATTGCCTTGTTTTAAATTAGCGAGGCATAACAATGAGTTGTTTTCTAAGTGACCAGCCTGTGTGATTTATGACTACATCCCAGCCAAAACTCAATTATATGACATAAATAAGCAGGGAGTTAGTGTGGGGCTTCAAAATCACAGGAAGCAGTATAATTATTATGTTCTCCTGCCTGGAATTCATCATTGAGGCCTGCTCTGGATCTGCCTTTTATAGTGTGTGGAATGTGTTGAGCCTGAGGAGCATGTGTTGTGAGGTCTCCACTCCTTGGCCCCAGGGCTTGCTGGGAGTATTTGGGAGTGCCTCCTGATTGGAGTGATCTGATGGTGGGCGGCTGTCACTGCAGGTTCAAATGTTTCTCTTTAGTCGTGATAACTTCCCAAGCTCATTGCCGCATCATCGGCTTCAAGACACCAAATGAAGTATATTTGTTCCTCGTGTTTTTCTGGAATGGCTCTGCCTGAAGGTCAGGGCAAGATGAAAATACTTTTGAGGCTTCTTCCTGCCTGAATGTGTGAAAATGTTACAAAACCCGTGAACCCCTGGTCCTGTGTTTGCGTTGTAAAGTGCACTGGGATGACAGAACAAAATCAACAAGGTGAAATTTACCAGGGATAAACGTAATCCTTCTTTTAGGTTAGAAAAAGCAAAGTCTTTGGGGGAGATCTTGGGAATACTTGCTGGACCAAAAAAAAAAAAAGATTGGGGTCTTAGTTGACCTCATGCTTCATATGGGTCAACCTGAGACAGTGCTGTAGAACCTATCCATGATAAATAGATATTTTGCTCAAATAAAAACAAGTCATTTAATAATTATGCAGATTTTCTGATCATTATGTGTTAAGCCCTTGGACCTTTGCCTATGCAGGGCTAGATTTCCAGCCCCCATAGTTTTCCTCTGGGGCACTTCTCCTTCCTGCTGTAGCCCCTGCCTTACTGTGTCTGCAGGGATTCTGCCCCATCTGGGATGTTGTGCTCATCCAAGGAAGCCACATTCACTGGTGGGCAAGGCTGATGGTTTGGAAGCCATTGGGTCCACAGGAGAGGAACCAAACTGAGAAAGAATGTAAAGCTACAATCCTGGGGGTGGAGTAAAGAGTCACAGAGGTGGTTTCTAGTCTTACAAATACCTGTAAGATGAGCCGGGCGTGGTAGCACACACTTGTAATCCCAGTACTTTGGGAGGCGGAGACCGGAGGATCCGGTTCGTGGCCAGCCTCAGCGCTCGCTCTCTCTCTCTCTCTCTCTCTCTCTCCCTCCCTGTCTCTCTCTCTCTCTCCCTAATGAGGCCCTCCGCAACTTCGTGAGACCCGGTTTCAAAATAAAGTATAAAAAATAGGGCCGGGGGTGTAGCGCGGAGGTAGAACGCCCCTGGGTTCAATTCCCAGTACCGCAAAAAAACAAAAAACAAATACCTGTAAGATAACTCACATTGTCCTTTCCTGCTTCTGTGAGAAGAATGGAAATAAATACCTGGTTCCCAGGAGATTAATATTAATATGAGAGGTATGGGCTGTGCAGACCTCAGAACAGCCTGCTATAATCCCCTGTAAAAATAGAAAGGTTCAAGATCAGTGTCAACAACTAAAGAAGACTCTCAGAAATCTCATGAGATGCTGTTTCAAAACAACAAGTATAAAAAGGGCTGAGAGTGTATCTTGGAGGTAAAATGCCTCTGGGTTCAATCCCTGGTACCACAAAAAAAAGAAAAGAAAAATAAAGAAAGTTACATACATCCAATATACAACAGCACAAAGTAAAGAGTCTTAAACAGTCTGATTCCAAAGGGAGAAATAGGGGAATAGCAAGAAGGGATGGGAAGAAAGCAAGACCAAAGCATAGCAGGGCGAACAATAAGTCCTGCAGTTCTACCGGCTTCTGGGGCAGCTGGTGATGAGATGTGTGCCCCAAAGGACTTGGGCATCCTTCCCGCCCCAAGGCCTTTCCAGATACAGCCCAAGTGGCCTCTCTCTTAGCCTGGCTCTGTCTAGAGCCTTCATCTTTCCTTGGCAGTCCTTCCATGTTCCTGGCATCTCTTAATTCTTGGGGTCCCCATTATAGTTTCAGCTTTACTCTCACAGCTTCTTCATGCTTTGCCCCCTCAGGAGCTGCCTGCAGGGATTCTGACCTTGATAAACATAGCCTGGCCTTCCAAACTTTACTTTGCAATCTCATTGGAAGCTTCCATGAGACTTTAACCCCAACATTCCTGCATTTCTGCGCAGCCGGCACCATGTGGACAATGCCAGAGTCTATCACCAGCTCAAGCAGTAGCCGGGTCCCCTTGGACCATGGCCGGAGCAGCCTGAGTGCCTGGGCCACAGCATGGTGAAGCAAATCCCGAGGAAACAAGTTCTTAGGCAGCCCTGTGTGGGCAGGGTGTCCCCAAGGTTTCTTTTCAAAGTGACCCCTTTCAAATAAGTTTTCACTGTTAGGCCATTGAGCTTGCAATGGGTAGGGTCTTCCTGGCTCCCGAGATGCCTTCCGGGCATCTTGCCTATTTTCTCCACAAAGTCCTTAACTTCTCTTTAGTAGGGGCAGAGTGGAAGGAAGTAAATAATTAGGTGGGATAGGGGAAGGCACGTGAGCTGTGGATTTCTCTCAGTACTTCTAGTATGAACTTTGTCATGGATCGAATGATTGTATCCCCCTAAAATTCACCACTGAGCCCCTAACCCCATGTGACAGTATTTGGACATGGTCCTTTGGGAGGTGATAGGGGTAGAGGAGGTCATGAAACACTGTGATGGGGTTATTGTCCTTATACAGAGAGGACAAGATACCATAGGTTCCCTCCCTAGTGCCAGAAAGATAACCCTCACCAGGAACAGAATCTGCTGGCCCTTTGATCTTGGACTCCCAGCCTCCAGAACTCTATAGAGTAAATGTCTGTTGTTTAAGTCACTCAGTCACTGGTATCTTGCTATGGCCGCCCAAGTGGGCTAAGACAAGCCTTTTACTCTCCAAACAATGAGGCCACTTCTCAAGGCCCGCAGCTTCTCTACAAGTCCCACCAACTTTTAAGACAACTCCTGCCCTTTGATAAATGTATACCGAAAGTGAGGAAGAACCAGACACTTTGCTACTCTGGGACGAATGTGTTCATTGGCCTGCCCACCTTGAGGAGCCAGACAGTCAGTCCCAGGTGTGGCAAGGCTGGCCTAGTCCACCTGGCCTACATGAGGGCGACCCGGCTCCACCAACCTCCCCAGACCCCCTGTGCACTTGTCCTCAGCCGTAGACTACATGCTGGGCAGCTTTTTAGCTCATATAGCATTTTCAGGGCTCCGCCAGCGTTGGGTAATTTGCTGGACGTGTGAGTTGTGCCGTGCGGCAAGGAACCGCTGAGCCGTGGGCCAGACCAGATGGTGGTCATTACGGGTGCAGACATGTTACCAAGCTCAGTGGTGCTGGAAGGACCAAGGCCGCTGGTGGTCATGCTGTACTTTGGTCCTACTTTAATAATACTTTATAGCAGGAATTCTTCCATATGTAAGGAAGCACTCGCAAATGAAATATCAGACTCAGTAAATGCTGTTCTGCCACCCCTATGTTTGAGCCCCTATTTCTAATACTTTGCAACACACAGTCTCTCGTTATTCATCATGTGGGTAAAAGTGAGAAGGGTTATTTTTCTCAGTGCATCAAGAATAAGTCCTATGGGATTTAAAATTTCGCAGCTCTGCTAAAATTGCACATAGCCATGCCCTTGAATATGTGAACCAAATAAGAAATACATTCATACATGTCCTGTAGAAGAATAGAGGTTCAGCTCCTTGCACATAAATGACCCTGCCTGGTTAATTGACTTGCAATTGGTGGTTTCAGATATCTGCACAGCAGCTCTCCCTGAAGCAGCTCTGTCTGCCCACTGGCCCGTAAAGCTAATCTCTCTGGTTAATAGTTTGCAGCCTGGGTCTCATTAAGTCAAAGAACTCCTATCCATGCAATTGGCTGTAATCCTCCGTATTAGTATGCTGTAATTTGGCTCATAAGTAAGGGATTTTTCTCCTCTTACTGTGTGGTATAGTAGAAATAGTATAGTTTCTCAGCATTTTGCTTTTGGAAAATATCAGTGATCGGATACTGTATTTCTTATCTTGGGAAGGATTCCCTAGTGGTTAGGGATGTTTTATATCAAACACTTTTGTGACAAGCAAATCCAATGAATAAGAATATGGTAATAAATAGCAGCAACTAT
This sequence comes from Glis glis, assembly GCA_004027185.1. NCBI lineage: Eukaryota > Metazoa > Chordata > Mammalia > Rodentia > Gliridae > Glis > Glis glis. The sequence continues at coordinate 29,725 of PVJS01017393.1, forward strand.
GGACTATGTATGGTGTGCTAAGAAATGTTCTAAGTGGTGTTCTTGCATGACCCACCTTTCTCATAACAGTGCTATGAAGTAGATATTCTTATCCACATTTTGCAAATGAAGAAACTGAGGCTGAGGGTGGGAGTGGCTAAGTCTCTTCCAAAGTGTTTCGAGACAAAAGTGCAAGCAGTCCAGCTTAGAGTGCAGGCTGTCCATCACTGCTCAGCACAGCATTTGAAGCACATGTTAGAGTATTACTTATGGACCAGACCATGTGACCATGCGGGCACCTGCACAGGATGCCAGGTGAGCCAAGCAGACATCAGCCCCACCGTTGGTTGTATTAAAAGGGGAGTCTCACGCCTGGGGTGTAGCTCAGTGGTAGAGTGCTTGCTTAGCATGCATAAGGCCCTGGATTCAATTCCCAGCAACACACACACACACACACACACACACACACACACACACAAATAGAAAGGGGAGCCTAGTCCTCATTCTCAGATGGGATCTGAGGGTCCATATTTTCTGCATATGATAGAAGTGTGTAGCACTCTTATTACTACAGAGAAGTAGTAGTGCATGGTAAAGTCCCTTTGAGAATAGACACCATATTTTGTTACTCCTTCATCCCCAGGATCCCCCCAAAAATGAAAGGAACATTCAAAAAAAATGTTTTTCAACAGATGAGTGGATTACAAAATTGTGGGAAATATACACAATGGAATTCTACTCAGCAATAAAGAAGAGCAAAATAACATCATTTGCAAGAAAATGGAAGGATCTGGAGAACATTATGTTAAGTGAGATCAGTCAATCACAAAAAAAGAAGGGACATATGTTTTCATTAATATGTGCAACCTAGGGAGTAGTGGGGACACACAAGGGACTCCGATTGATAATGGAGAACCCTCAGCGGGACAAGGGAAGTGGTACAAGGGAAGGGGAACGGCAAGAAAGAAGTGAATCAGTGGAATTACTATCATAAACAACATGTACTTGTGAAAATATACCAACATCATTCTTGGTACTTCATACTGGTGGGGGGAGGCGGGGGGCACAAAGAGCTGTGTGCATGTATGTGAATATCAAATTGATATTCACTGTGATGTAAGACTCCAATGCACCAATAAAAGCAGGTTAAAAAAAAAGAAAAAAGTGTTTTTCTTGTGGTACTGGGGGTTGAACCCAGGGGTGTTCTACCACTGAGCTATACCCCTGACCTTATTTTATTTTTTTATTTTGAGTTAGGGTCTCCCTAAGTTGCCGAGGGCCTTGCTGTGTTGCTGAGGCTTGGCTTTGATCCTATGAACCTCCTGCCTCAGCCTCACAAGTACTGGGGTTACAGGCATGTACCACTACACCTGGCTTCAAATGTTTTTAAATGAATGAATGCCATTGTGTTGAAGGTGTGGGTTTTGTATTCTTTCTATTCTGCTCTGTGTGTGAAAGCAACAAAGTGGGTTGAGCTCTCGAGTCATTTCAAGAGAAGTAAAGGAGTGGGAGGTAGATGGGTAAAAATAGATGCAAATGACCATCAAGAAGGGAGTGACAGATTAAAACCTCCTGAAAAACATGCTGTCTTAACTCAGGCTCTGTAACAGATTCCCAAAGATGGGAAGTCTCAAACAACAAAACATTGTGAAAATGTGTTTCTTAGCGTTCTGGAGTCTGGGAAGCCCAGGGTCAAGGTGTCCGCAGATCTGGTATCTGGTGAGCAGGGCTCTCTTCCTAGTTTGAGATGGCCGCCGCCTTCTCCATGTATTTTAGATGGCAGAGAGTGAGGGAGAGAAGGTGAGATTAGGAGAGAGAGAACAAGAGCCAGAGAGAAGAGAATTAGCTGCGTCTGCTTACAAGGGCCCTAATCTTGTTCATGAGGGTGTGCCATCAGGGCCCCACATCCTGACACCAGCACATTGGGGTGAGGGTTTCAACATATGGATTTGGAGGAGGACACTTAGTCCTTGACATGCGTGTTGATATAATAGTCCAGCTCCACGAAGCGCCTTGTTAAAGGTCATGGGACCCCAAGAGCAAAGAGCTGCTCTGAATGCCCAGAATGCACAACTTTATACCTAAACAATTGCTTTATGAATCTCCCCCTAAAAAATGTGGCAGTGTAAAGAGAATGTGCTATGTGTATGTATGTGTCTATCACACTAAACCTCAATATGATGTATGCTTACAATTCACCAATAAAATTATGTTTAAGAAAAAAGAATTTCCCCCTCAAAAATGTGGGCAGTGTGAAAAGAATGGAAACCTTTTTTTTTTTTTTTTTTTGCGGTACCGGGGATTGAACGCAGGGGCGTTCTACCTCTGCGCTACACCCCCGGCCCTATTTTTTATACTTTATTTTGAAACCGGGTGTCACGAAGTTGCGGAGGGCCTCACTAAGGAGGGAGAGAGAGAGAGAGAGAGAGAGAGAGAGAGAGAGAGCTGAGGCTGGCCAGGAACCTGGATCCTCCGGTCTCCACCTCCCAAAGTACTGGGATTACAAGTGTGCGCCACCACGCCTGGCCTGAAAGCTTTCCTTTACAGCAGTATGCTAACAAATATAGAAAGATTGTGGACTGAAAAAATTATGATTTTGCAATTTTCAGTATCATAATTGATTCATCCAAAAATCACCAATGAATACTAAAAAAAATCATTAAATGACAGGCTATTTTGGAAATAGGATAACCACAAAATCTTAATGTGTTATTCCATATATTCCTATTAATTAAAAAAATTTTAAAAAAGAAAATTGCCTTTCTGGTGGAGAGGCCTAATGAACATGACTTACCCCGATGGTCAGACTAAGCACTGACAACACCCAGGCAAAATATGTGCCTCCCCACGAGAGGCAATAAGCAACGTACAACATCACTTAATATTGTTGCCAGAAATGCTTAAGTAAATCTAGACATGAGAAGGCGATTGGATAAACCCAGAGTGTGAGCCTTTCAACAGGACAGCTGGTCTGGATTCTTCAAAACAAAATAAAACAAAAACAATATCATATAAAACAACTAAAAGATGGTGAGGTTGAGGGGAGAATATATATATTAAATCAAAAGAGATAAAATAGACATAATAACAAATGTAAAACATTAACCTTGACTGACTGGTTCCTTGTTTAAAAACCTAGATATAGAACACATACCTGGATATGTGAATCTGGCATAGTTGTGTCTGTATCAATCAGACAGAGAGAACTTGGGGACTTTGAGTCAGGGCTGCCTAGCCCTGTTGATTGTGACATTGCAGGGGTGTGACGATGCAGGAGTGAGGTATAGGTTGTGGGGGGTGGGAGAATGTCCTTACTAGGGAACACATGATGAAGTATTTTGGGGTAGAGTTTGCAAATTGTTTTCAAAGTTTACCAAAAAAGCACTGTCTCGGTCAGCATTCCCACTGCTATAATCCAAAAGGCCTGACCACACAACTCAGGAAGGAAGATTTAATTGCTTATAGTTTCTTAGAGATTCTGGGTTCAGTCCATGTGAGGCCAGGGTCTGAAGCTCTCAGGGCATGTGGCAGAAAGTGGAGAGAGAGAGAGAGAGAGAGAGAGAGAGAGAGAGTGTCTCTGCTTTCATAAGAGTGAGCCAGCAAGCAAGGGGATTCAAAGACATAAGCACAATCCCCAAGGCCACACCCCCAGGGATCCACCTTCTCCAGCCAAACCCCACCAGCTTAGGTGGGGTTTGGCTTAATTCATTACAATGGATTTATCTACTGATGAGATTACAACCCCCATGACTCAATTACATCAACTCCCAACACCAATTTATGAGCTCTTCAGGGGATATTCTATATCTAACTATAACAAGTATGTGGATGTATGTATGTAAGCAAATATGTGTGTGTTTGTGCACACACAGAGTGGGGATGTGAGGGGGGGATGCTGAGGGTGACCATGTCTTCATGAGGTGTAGACAGTTGTCCATTGTGCTATCCACTCCACTTCTCTTGAGCTTTGTCATCTTTAAAGTAAGCAACATGGGGCAAGTGGAGATCATACCTGTGTGCCCCAGGTGAGCCAAGTGTGAGAGGGGTGAGCCAGGTCCTGGTACCCTGGTATTTTCTCAGAAGCACTTTTTCCTTTGGGGAAGATGTGCTGTGTAGCTCTGTTGGGGTGTGAATGGGGGGACGGCACCCTGTGCCCTTTCACTAGCAGGGAACATGGAACAGTGTGTGCGTGCCATGGACCCCAGTCGTCAGAGGAGGCTTGGTGGGGATGGGAGCAAGCCGGGCAGCTGCTTCTGGACTGCTTCCCATGGAATGCGAGCCTGTGCCATCGCCACGGCCAGTTCCTGCCTCTTCGACCTCTGGTTGAACTCCATGTGGGCTCCCCAGGAAAACAGACTTCCTCTGAGCTTCCTGTCTGGGACAGCAGGTGGGGACAGGTGTCCTTGCCCTCGCCTGCCAGAGATGGAGGCTCTAGAAATAGAACTGCCCTTTGGGGCTGATGGTACATGTCACCTTGTTGTCCTGGCCTCTGAGGACACCCAGCCCCTGCTATGGAGCCTCTGTCTCCATGAGGAGAGGGTCCTGGAGCTGTGGGTGCGCCACTGTGCTGTGCGAAGGTGGGCCTGGCCACCTGATATGAATGTTTCTGCTGGTAGCTGCATGCCGCTCTGAAACACAGCCCTGCAGACCCTGCCACTGAGCACACCTGGGACCCTTCCCTCAGGCTGCCCAGTGTCTTGGCGCTTGCCTGATTCATCCACCTCATGCTTCCTTTCATGCTTAAGTGTTACATTTTGTATACTTTAATTGTTGCATTATAAATATTCAGCATAGTGAAGGTCAAAGCGATACAAACACACATGCACACATCTCTTGGTGTATTTCCTTCTGCATCCTACCCCATCCCGCCTGCCCTCACCTCATCACGCATGTGCACATGTTACAGGAATGAATAAGTTTACTGGGGATTGAACTCAGGAGCATTCTACCTCTGGGCTACACCCCAGCCCTTTATATATACATATATATTTTTTTAAATTTAGAAACAAGATCTCACTAAGCTGCTGAGGGCCTCGCTAAGTTGCTGAGGGCATCGCTAAGTTGCTGAGGGCCTCACTAAGTTGCTGAGGGCATCACTAAGTTGCCTCAACAGAAACGCATAAGTATTTCAAGTGAAGTATTTTAAGTGAAGAGAAGGATCTAGCGGTGTTGTCAGCGTTCTGACAGCAAAAGTTTAGCAATAGTCCACCACGGCAGTTGTGTTTCATAGACCAGCTTGTCTACACATACCTGTGTGTGTGTTTGTGTGTCTGCATAGGTGTGTGAAGGTATGCATAGCTGCTCTTGTGATTATGTGTGTGAGCTTATCTGTACTCTGTGACACAAGTCTCATTAAACATGCCTTACACTCATGCTTCAGTATTTACTAATTTGTCCCATAACCACTTTAAATCAGTAGAATGGTAATGATAATAGTAACAGCTAGCAAATGCTTCTGTGGGCCCAGTGCGCTGCACTCTTGGTACATTTCCTCCTTTATTCTTTAGCAGAGAGTGAACCCAACGCTACCTACTTCTGTTTTCCTTTCCTTCCCTTCCCTTCCTTCCCTTCCCTTCCCTTCCCTTCCCTTCCCTTCCCTTTCCTTTCAACATGTGGTTGGTGGCCTGCATGTTAACATCCCCTTGAAAATCCCAAACCTGCCAAACCATTGGAGGAAGGATGATTAGCTTGTCCAATTTAGCGTATCAAAATGAACTTGGCGCCAAGGCAGAACGCCATTCACAGACTACAGCTCTTATTAACATGTGACTGCTTCCAGCCAGGCCCAGGGTGAGGGACCAGGAAGCTCTCAGTACCTTGTCAGGCATCTCATTGACAAGGTAAATGAGCAAACACTAGGATTCTGCAGGTATTTGCTCTAACTGGTCCCTCGCCCTTCTAACTGATGACCTGCAGACTCATAAAGCATCCCAGTTTCTCATCCCCCCACCTTACAACCTTACGCTCTCCTCATTTTCCTTTTGGCTCCTCAGTTAATGGAAATACCTACATTTTAGTTCAGATCTATTGCTTAAACATTATTTAATACTGAAGTATTTGCCATGCGTCACCTAAAAGGGCATGCTGATTATTCCCGTGTGTAAAACATAATGACTTTTAGTCAATTTTAATATAAAGAAGTAATGTGCACTGTCAATAATTACATGAAAAAATACAACAGAGCTTTTCCCCCTCTCTGACTGATTTATGACTCAGCAGTTTTTAAAATGTGTTACTGAATTATTCAAATTAATGCCCATCCCTTAGGTCCATGAAAGGATTCTTAAAACTCCTTGACAGCCAAGTATGGTGGCGTGTCGGGGGCATCCCTCGGTCTCTCGGGGCCAGCCAGAGAGAGAGAGAGACGCGAAGCTGATGGGGGGGCAGGGCCGGACGGTTGGACAAAGAATCATACCTCCAACCGGGAGCAATGTCTGGCATGGACTCGTTTATTAGAAAGCACATCTCTCTTTTATAGTACAGGAAGTTCGCAATGAGTAGGGTGTGGCACCA
>PVJS01017394.1:0-36217 GCA_004027185.1 Glis glis
GATTGAACGCAGGGGCATTCTACCTCCGTGCTACACCCCCGGCCCTATTTTTTTATGCTTTATTTTTGAAACCGGGTCTCACAAAGTTGCAGAGGGCCTCACTAGGTAGAGAGAGAGAGAGAGAGAGAGAGAGAGAGAGAGAGATCGCGTGCGCATGCGTGCTGAGGTTGGCCGAGAACCCGGATCCTCCGGTCTCTGCCTCCCAAAGTACTGGGATTACAAGTGTGCACCACCACGCCCGGCCTCATCTTTTCAATATCATTTATGACACAGACAATCATAAAAGGGAGGAGGAAGCTTTAATGGATATCTAAAAAGAGTTAATAATCTTTAGTAACATAATGAAACTGACATATGAGAAGCTAGATTAAGATAAATAAGAGTGTATGATAGCATGTATAATGGAATAATCTGAATTTTTGTTTGTTCAAGAAAAGTAATACAAATTTTAGAAATATATGACCACTTATAAAAATGAAATCAACTACCTAGAGTAAGGGTAACTAGGAAACAAGGCCCGATGTTCATAAATATTTGCAAATCACATGCTATGCTGTTAGATGTGTAAGAGTTTTGTTTATGGTGATACAATAAGGAACTAAGACTAGCTGTCTATCAATTAAGATAAAGATTTCATATAAGATCAAAATGGACTGTTCTTTGTTTATTCAAATTTGGTATATTGCTATACTGTCCTTACTAGTAAAGACTAAAGTAATGGACATTCTTGCCTTCAAATTAATGTTCTACAAGGCACTGTCAGTACTTGTCTCTATAACGGCTATTTAGAGTATTCTTTATCCTAGAAGCTAGTCATGGTACTACTTAACAACAATTCAGTCTCCCAGTATTAGCTAAATATCCTTTATATTTAATGTTTTTAAAATTACTGCATTTTTTGTTTACTGGATACAGTATGATTGTTACACATATACAAAGTATAATCATCAAATCAAAATAATAATGAGATTTCTCCCCAAATACTAATCATTTCTATGTGTCATGAACTTTCATACTTATGCAATTATTTTGAAATATATCATATACCATTATAACCAAAAATGACCACATTGAATTATAGAAAAAGCAAATTTAATCTTCCCTGTTTAGGTGTCACTTATATAACTTCTTTCCTTCGCTCCTTCTGCCCTTCTTTATATAGTGACTACTATTATGAGATCAAGATTTTTAGTGAGAATATGTGTTGTCTTTGTGTTTGGCATATACATTTATTTAATTTAGATAACACATTTTTCTACGTGAACTTTATACTTTTGCAAAAACTAGTATAACTGTATGTTATAGTATAGAAAATTTATTTCTAAAATGTGATTTGCTTGTTTGTTTTGTTTGCTCTTTTCTTCAGCATTTGGGAAAATGGTCCAAAAAGTCACTATCCTTGTCATGCTGAGTGTTTTTCAAGGGAATTATTGGAATATAAATCCCAAAGTTAACTGATTTCCTGATAACAATACAATAATTATTCCTTCCTTCCTGTCTTTCTTTTCTTTTTTCTTCCTTCCCCCATCCCTTCTTCCCTTATTTCCTTCTTTATTTTCTTCCTTTATTGAGAGGGAGAATGAAAATTAAATACACCAGCCTTTTCTTCTACATGTCTTCTACATGTTTACAGTCCAATGGAAAATTGATCCATTTAAATTGTTGATTAACACTCATCTATTTTTTTTTAAGTCTTTGTTTGGGGAATATGGAAATTCCACTTTTAAATTCTATCTTTTGTTTACATGGCATTGATATACTAAAACACTAGCATGGTCCTTTCTTCAGTTGGGCATTAGGTATCTATATTTGATAAATAGATAAAATATTATAGTCTAGACACAATTAATTTTATTTCTAGAATGGTATCAATAATTTCTTTTCTCATAAATATGCTCACTAAATAAGTACATTGATAAAATAGCAAATACCTTGGATGTGGTAGAAATAAGTCATTCATGTGGATTATAATATTTAAGTCAAATAATGTATAAGATTTCTATTATAATGATTATTGGCACTAAAATTACACATGTGTTTCATCTTTATCAAATGTTGTTAATTTTATTACACAAAGTGACAAATCTGATCTACCAATTTATTTACTACCTTTTATTTGCTTGATTTTCCTGACATAGAATCTATATATTTCTTGGGAATATCACTTAAGCAGTAGATCCAAGATACAGCATAAAACTCAGGCCCAGAAACACAGAATGTTTATTTTCCCCAACAACATCTGATCTACACATGGGTTAGTAACCCAACTTGATACAATCAGAGATAATCATTAGTAATACTAACAAGGTTTGCCTGGTCTTTTGCTTTTCTCCTTCTCCCTTCCCACCTCCTTAGACTCTGAATCCTTCTCATTTCCTGCCCCTGATAATTGTGAAGAAGAAGGGATGAAAGTCTTGATCTGTTGATGACATATGTCCATGAGATGTAAAATATGGCAAAGATCATAACATTAGAACCAATAAGAAAATATACTTTATACAAGAAAAGTATAAGACTAGGTCTTGATGAATTTTCTTGATCTTCTGTTTCCAGCTGTGACTGTTGACACCTCTATATTTTTCATACATGTGGGCTACTACATGTGTTTTATATATTTGCAGAAGCCATTTTAAATCTAGTTTTCTTTTTCTTATATCAGAAAGAATGTGTGTATTTTTGCACACACACACACATGAAACAAACACTTTTAAGAAAAGAACAAAATATTGCAGTCAATGGTATGGTTTGAATAATGGAGTCCTCTCCAAAATTCATGGTGAGCCTAAATTTTCAGAGCAACAGTATTAAGAGTGGCCTTTGGAAGGTGATTAAAAGGACTCAAGATTCAATAGAAGCTGGATGTGGTGGCACAGGCATGTAATTCCAGTATGTAGAAGTCTGAAACAGGAGGGTCACAGGTTCAAGACCAGCCTCAACAACTTAGAGAGGCCTTCAGGCACTTAGTGAGAAACCATTTCAAAATAAAAAATAAAATAGGACTAGGAGTGTAGCTCAGAGGTGAAATGTCCATTGGTTCAATCCCTAGTACCAAACAACAACCAAAAATAAATAAATAAATGAATAATAAAAACATAGAAGAAGGGGTATCAGAGAAAAGATGTTCAAAGTTATACTCAGTTCAAGATACAATGTAATGGGATGGCATTTCACTTCTTTTTTTTATTTTTTTTTTTATTAAATTTTTTTTTTCCGGTACCGGGGATTGAACGCAGGGGCGTTCTACCTCCGCGCTACGCCCCCGGCCCTATTTTTTATACTTTATTTTGAAACCGGGTCCCACGAAGTTGCGGAGGGCCTCACTAAGGAGAGAGAAAGAGAGAGAGAGAGAGAGAGAGAGACAGAGAGAGCTGAGGCTGGCCGCGAACCCCGATCCTCTGGTCTCCGCCTCCCAAAGTACTGGGATTACAAGCGTGCGCCACCACGCCCGGCTGGCATTTCACTTCTTTATCAAGACCACCAAAGTTTGAATCATGACTCCACCACACTATGAGACCATGTGAAGATCTCTTAAATTCTGTGCCTCAGTTTCCTAATCTGTAAAGTGAAAATAATGCTACCTGTTAAAGTTGTTTTGAATATTAAGTTATATCAGTGGCAACAGTTATTATCATAAGTGTTACTATCATTACTTTATAGGGTTGTGTAATGGTCAATTATAATTGGCATTTTGTTTCCTACAGATTCATAAAAAATAAATACAATGTAAGCAACATTAAATACCTTAATTTGAGCAACTCTTCATATACATATACTTACAAAATACTATAATTCTATAGTATAAATTATGTATATTTAATTTAGATACCATGACTCATCGATACATTACTCTTCCTTCTCCTCTTCCTCATTCTCCTCTTTCTCTTTCCATTTCAGCTAGGTACATATCTTACATCGTATCTTGTATTCCATCTAAGTGACTGACAAACTGTTCTGAGTGTTCCAAGACTATATTAAATATGTAAGAGAAGCTAAAAAATTGAAAGAATAATATAAAAAGAAGATGAAATAAGTTAAAATGCCATTCTCATGGTATCAGATGTTCTCTTGAATCCTACATGAGAATCAGGGATAAATATATATATATATATATATATATATATATATATATATATATATTCACCTCCGTGAACAAACAAATAAATTAATAGCTATTACTTCCAGATTTCGCTCAATGTTTGGGTAGTCCTGGTCTTTCCTGCCTATGAATTTACCCATGTTTTTGTTTATTGGTTGTTTTGTTTAGATTGGTGGTTTAGAGGCATGGGAAGAGGTGAAGAGAAATTATTTTGTATCTCATGTTAATTATATATCAAATATTTTAAAACTTAGAACTCAATTATTTGGCATTTGAGTGTATAATTAATGTAGGTTATATCTCTAGAAATCTGAAGTAAGAGAATAGAGAGAGAAGAGCCAAATTCAACAGTGCTCTCACATTATTACTTTACCTCATGCCTTTTTATTTTCTCTATACTGTAATGATTTTTCATCTGATCATTTTTTTATTTTAAAACTTTTCTCAGATATATTGCTAATGTGCTTTAACAGAGTCACTTGAAAGATAAATAGGAGGTTGTACTTTAATGTTCCCATCTTAATTGATGTAAATAAACAAATGAGATAGTTTCTGACCTTTAAAATTCATTTTAAACTTTTGTGTTATACATTTAAAATATGTATAATACAATATATAATGGTTATAATGAATTAATTTATACTGTTAGTATTTAAAGTATATGAGCACCATGGCACATTCTCATTCATTCACTTTTTCCTAACATTGTGCAATTTCAATCAAAGTAAACTACATTTTTTTTCTGAATTTTCCATTGACTGTATAGTGTGAAGAATGCCAATACTATAATTTAAATAAATGAAAAACTTTTCTTGGAATGGGAAAATCAGAAATGCATGTTGTGATTGTAGCAGAATTAGTTTTATTAAGTGTAGAAGTTCAATTGCTGCTTTTCTAATTATAAGACTAAAGTGTGTGCAATTATTAAGTAACAGTTGAATAGATATGCATATTTTACTTACATTAAATACCACCTGTAGTGTGCTTGATATTATTTTTGAAATGTTATGCAAAAAAGTAATCTAAATTATTTATTAAACTTTTGAAATGTTTAATATTTCTGACTGTAGAAAGATACTATCATTTATTCACAACTGTCAACTTTAGATGAATTCAGAAAGCATGTGTTGGAAACTTAATTCCTAATGCAACTGTTTTGAGAGATAGGACCTAGTGAGAGGAATCACATTATGAGGGGTCCTTTGACCTTGGACTTCCCAGCTCTCAGTTGGCCATCTCCCTATTTGAATGCACCTGAGCCACAGCATAAAAAGAAATTAATTGAAATGAACTAATGTGAAATGCAATGCAACATACCTCTATTAAATGCAAAATGACTCCATGGAAAACTTGAGTAGTACTAGATTTTTTTTTAATTTTGGATCTCTGTTAGCCTGTAAGTAGTTTTTATATTTGTATTATAATTATACATCATAGTGAGATTCAAAGTGATACAAATATATACAAATCACTTGGTGTATTTCCCTCTGTATCCACCCCCACATCCCCCTCTCCCTGGCATGCATATTAGTGAAATTAGTAGTGATACTGGATGTGACATTATTTGTGCTGTTTCCTTCCTCAATCCTCCTTTATCCTCTCCAGACCTTCCACTCCTAATCCCTTTCCACTATTCTACTGATCTCTCTTCTCCATTTATCTGAAGTCACTTTTCTTTCCTATTTTCTGTCTAGCTTCCACATATGAGAGTAAACATACAACCCTTGACTTTCTGAGACTGGCTGATCTCACTTAGTATAATAGTCTCTAGTTCCATCCAGTTTCCTGCAAATTTTCTCATAGAGCATTTTTTACTTTTGTTCAGCAGAAAAAAATTATGTAATTATTTGTTTTATTTCATATCAGTAAAAAAGGCTCTATGAGAAGAGTTCCATCCTAAAAATGACAATAAATAAATTGAATTCATTTTCAAGAGTTGAGATGCATCTTGATATATTTTAGCATGGTGAAATAAAGCAAACTGTTACTTAAAATTGTATGTCACAATTAAAATATGAGAAAATGAGTACTGTAAATATGTTCCTTATTACATATATTTTTAAAATTCAATGGCTTTTAAAATTCTATAAAATATTTTATATAAATCTGTATATATAGGAGAAAATTAAAAATTAAATATTCTTTCTATAGTACACAAAAGAAAATATACATGTTCCCTCTGTAATGCAAACAAAGAAAGTGAACACAGAATCATCTCCAATAATCATCTGACCCATTTGTTGGCAGCTTACTGTCCATATGGTGATATATCAAAATCTGAAGGTAAAAAAAATGTCCTCATGAAAATGTTTGTTTCACAATATATTTGCCTCACATTGGGAAAAAAGCAACAGTGTAAACTAGGTTGTTATGCTTTTTCATATTATGAGTTGTGGCTGCTGTGTAAGTTAGTGTTTCAAATGTTGATAAACATCCCACTCTATTCAGACCTTTGAGTTTGGCTTTTCAGCTTCAACCTTTGCTAAATTGGAATGCCAAAAGAGTGTGCACAAGCATAACTGGCTTTAATTTGAGAAAAAGAAGGTGATTTCTTTCTGCAGTTATATTTTTCATTACATATGTCTGTCCTACTACTAGGAAATGATTTTCTCCTTAATATTTATCTTTTTGTTAATTTATGCACCCAGTAAAGAATTATTTTTCATCAGCTATGATTATTAAGATAGCTCATATAACCTCAGTATTATTTTATTACTTAATGAGTAGAAAATAATTCTCCAAAATCATTTCTATTTTTAATATACTTTTATTGGTGCATTGCAATTATACATTATAATGAGGTTCAAAGCAATAGAAACATATATGCACCCAGAACCTGGTGCATTCCCTCCCAAATCCCACCCTGCTCCCTTCCCCCTTTCCATAGATATTATTGAGATTGTTATTGATAACTTCATATATGCACTTAGGATTATTTTAACCATTTTCTTCATCAAGACTCCTCTCTCCCCCACCTGCATTCCCAAATCCACTTCCACTATCCCACTGACATCTCTTCTCATTTATCTGAGGTTCCTTTTCTTCCCCAATTCTTCTTTAACTTCCACATATGAGTGAAAACATATGACCCTTCAGTTTCTGAAACTGGCTAATATCACTTAGCATAATATTCTCTAATGTCACCTATTTTCCTGAAAAAGTGTTATAGCTAGATACAGAATGACTCCTAAAGAGCTCATCTTTTAATATTCAGGGTTGATATAGTTAAGTCATGCAAGGTGTAATCTCAGCAGTGGATAAATCCATTTATCTGGGTGGAAACCTAGCATCCTTAACAGCATTTACTATTGTATGTATTCTTGATTATTGCTATTCTAACTGGAGTTACAGGGAATCTCAGTGTAGTTCTGATTTGCATTTCCCTGATTGCTAGCTATATTGAACATTTTTTCATATATTTAATGTTCATTTGCATTTCTTCTTTTGAGAAGTGTCTGTTCCGTCCAATTGCCCATTTTCAATTGGGTTATTTTGGGTTTTTTAAGTATTTTTGTGTATTCTATTTATAGTCTTCTATCAGAGGAATAGCTGGAAAAGATTTTCTCCCATTCTGTAGGCTCTCTCTTTAGATTTTTTTATTGTTTCCTTGGTTGCACAAAGACTTTTTAATTTAATGGCATCCTGTTTATTGATTCCCATTTTATTTAATACCTTTCAGAATTTCTAAGAACAATGCTCCTCAAAATTTTCCATAAAATGGAAAGAACTTAAATACTTTTTAAAATGTGCTTTTATTGGTGCATTATAGTCTCACATCACAGTGAATATCAATTTGACAGTAACATACATGCACACAGCTTTTGGTGTCCCCCTCCACCTTCCCCCCTCCCCTTGTACAGATTACCGAGATTGATGTTGGTATATTCTCATATGTACACATGGTCAATGGTAGTAATTCCATTGATGAACTTCATTCTTCCCCTTCCCTTTCCATTAGACCACTTCCCTGGCTCCACTGAGGCTTCTCAACCATTGTCCAGAGTCCCTTTTGTATCCCCACTACTTCCTAGTTTTGTATATTAGAGAAAACATATGACCCTTCTCCTTCTGTGATTGACTAATCTCACTTAACAAAATGTTCTCCAGGTCCTTTCATTTTCTTGTAAATGATATTATTTTGTTTTACTTTATTGCTGAGTGGAATTCCATTGTATATTTTTCCCATAATTTTATAATCCATTCATCTGTTGATGGACACCTAGGTTGGTTCCATAATTTGGCTAATGTGAATTGTGCTGCTATGAACATGGGTATGCATATATTACTGTAGTTTTCTGGTTTCAATCCCTTTGGAATGATACCCAGTAGTGGTATAGCCAGATCATATGGTGGATCCATTCCCATTTTTCTGAGGAATCTCCACACTGATTTCCACAGTGGTTGAACTAGTTTGCATTCCCACCAACAGTGCAGAATAGTTCCTATTTCTCCACATTCTCACCAACATTTATTGTTTTTTGATTTCTTAATGATTGACATTCTGATTTGGGTTAGATGAAATCTCAGAGTAGTTTTGATTTGCATTTCTCTGATTGCTAATGGTGTTGAATATTTCTTCATGTTTCTATTGGCCATTTGTATCTCTTCTTTTGTGAAGTGTCTATTCAATTCAGTTAGCCACTTCTTAATAGGGTTATGTGTTTTTTAGTGTAAAGTCTTTTAAATTCTCTGTATATTCTAGATATTAGCCCTCTGTCAGAGGGATAGCTAGCAAAGATCTTCTCTCATTCTGTAGGCTTTCTCTTTAGACTCTGGATGGTTTCGTTTAATGTACAGAAACTTTTTAGTTTAATGATATCCCACCTATTAATTCTTGTTTTAGTTTCCTAGCTTTGGAGGTCTTGCTGAGGAAGTTTCTACCTGTGCCTATATGTTGGAGTGTTGGACCTATGCCCTCCTCTAGTAATTTTACAGTCTGGTCTAACTTCCAGGTCTTTGATCCATCTCGAGTTGACTCTTGTGCAGGATGAGAGGTAAGGATTTAGTTCCATTTTTCTACAGGTAGATGGCCAGTTTTCTCAACTCCATTTGTTGAAAAGACTGTCCTTTCTCCAATGTTTGTGTTTGACACCTTTGTCAAAAATCAATTGTCTATAATTTTGTGGGTTTGTTTCTGTATCTTCTATTCTGTTCCATTGGTCTATGTGTCTGTTTTTGTGTCAATACCATGCTGATTTTATTATTATAGATAGCCCTGTATTATAATTTGAAGTAAGGGATTGCAATGCCTCCTGCATGGTTCTTATTGCTGAAAATTGCTTTGGCTATTCTGGGTCTTTTGTTTCTCCATATGAAATTAATGACTGATTTTCCTAGATCTATGAAAAATGATGTTGATATTTTGATAGGGATTGCATTGACTCTGTAGATCACTTTTGGCAGAATAGCCATTTTGATATTTATTCTGCTTACCCAAGAGCAAGGGAGATATTTTCATTTCTAAGATCTTCAATTTCTTTCTTCAGTGTTCTACAATTTTCATTGTAGACGTCTTTTACCTCTTTGGTTAGGTTTATTCCTAGGTATTTGATTGGTTTTGAAGTTATTGTGAATGGAATTGTTTTCTGGATTTCTTTCTCAGTGGATTCATGGTTAGCATATATGAAAGCTACTGTTTTTTTAGGTTGATCTCATATTCTGCTACATTGCTTAATTTGTTAATCAATTCTAGTAGACTTTTGTTTGAGTTTCTTGGGTCTTTTAGCTATAGGATCATGTCATCTGCAAATAGAGATAATTTTAATTCTTCTTTTCATATTTGAGTTCCTTTGATATCCTTCTCTTGTCCTATTGCTCTGTCAAGAGTCTCAAGGACTATATTACATCTTTTGAATTTGCTGGTGCTTGCTTTGAGGCCCAGGTGTGGTTTATTTTGGAGAATGTTCTGTGGGGAGCTGAGAAGAATGTGTATTCAGCTGTTGCTGGTTGAAATATTCTGTGTATGTCTATTAGATCCATTTGGTCTATAGATTTCTTTAGGTCTGAAGTGTCTTTAATCAATCTTTTGTCTGGAGGATCGATCTAGTGGTGTAAGTGGTGTATTTAAGTCTCCCAATATTATTGTATTCAGGTCTATTTGAGACCTGATGACACAAAGGCTTTGTTTTATGAATGTGGGTACACTCACATTTGGGGCATAATTGTTTACTATCATTATATCTTCTTGTTGCATTGTTCCTTTTATTAGTAAGAAATGTCCTGCTTTTTCTCTTCTGGTGTGTTTTAGCTTAGTCTGTTTTGTCAGATATAAGAGTTACTATCCCTGCTTGTTTTCAATCTCTGTTTGTGTGGTATATCTTTTTCCATCCTTTCCCCTTTAGCAAATGAGTATCTTTGGTTAGAAGGTGAGTTTCTTGTAAGCAGCATATAGTTGGGTTATATTTTTTAATCCATATTGCCAGTCTATGTCTTTTAATTGGGGAGTTGAGTCCTTTGATATTCAATGTTATTATTGAGATATGATTTTTAAGATATGATTTTTGTTTCCTATCATTTTAAGTTCTATTTTCTTTTTGATGTAGTGACAACTCTCCTTGTTTGGTTGCCCACCTGGTGGAGTTCACCTCTTCTCTGGTTCTGAAATTTGCTTGTTTGTTCTTCTTTGTGTTTTATTTCTTTTACAATTTTCTCTAGTATTGGCTTGGTCTTCATGAATCCTTTTAGTGTTTGCTTATCTTGGAATGTTTTTATTTCTCCAACAATTTTGAAGGATATATCAGTCTTGGTTGGAAGTTGTTTCCTTCCAGGGTTTGGAGTACTTCATTACAATCCCTCCTGGCATTCCTGACTTGTGCTGAGAAGTCTGGAGTGATTTTTATTGTTTTGCCCCTGGATGTCACCCATTCCTTTGTTCTTGCTGCTTTTAAGATTCTTTCTTTGGCCTCTATGTTAGTCATTTTGATTATTATGTGGCATGGGAAGTCTTTCTTTGGTCCTGTCTCCTGTATGTGAATGTCTAAGTCTTTTTCTATGTTTGGATAATTCTCTGACATTATTTCTCTGAAGAGGTTTCTGATACCCTTGGTCTGTACTTCTAAACCTTCTTCAATGCCTTTTATTCTTAGATTAGTACATCTAAGAATACTTGTCTTGTATTACTGGCTTTCATCTATGCCAAGTATAAACTCTGCTGGCAATGAGTGTCCAGTTTCCAGACCTCTGGTCTCTTGGTGTCCAGGTTCAGCCTAACAGGATGACACCATTGTTATTCTCTGCCCACTGATGAGGGTCTGTTGGGAAAAATTGTACAGTTCCAGGCCTTGTGTTTGGGTGGCTTGGTCCTCTTGTTGCTGGAGACACTTCTGCTGTTCTGGCCACTGTAGTCACATTTGCCCTTTCTCATATCTGTTTGTGCTCACACTGCCCTAATGTAGCCAGGCACAGTTTTGTTGCTTTCTGAGCTTGTACCTTGGTAAGCTGAGTTATTTTCCCTACTCAGCATGGCTGGGTACCCCATGTTGGTCTTTGAAGATCCAGTTGGTTCTGTATGCTGTGGGCTATGGTTTCCTCCCATCTAAATGTCTCCAGGGACTGTCTGCCTGTTCTCTTCTATGCTGTGTCCAACCATAGCCCCCACCCCACCTCTGCACAGGTGATTTGCAAAGACTCAGATCCACTTTAGTCTATTTCCTTACCACACATGCCTCTCTTCCCTGTGGGAGCCAGTGATGGTCTCCTGCTAGGATGGCCACTGAAATTAACTCATGGTTGGTTGCTGGGTCGATCGCTGCAGGACAAACTTAAGCTGGGACAGCTGCTGTGGAAAACTAACAATCAGCTGCTGGGACAGTCTGCCCCAGGTGCTGGGACCACCCCATGCTGGGAGATGAACTCATGGTTGGCTTCCAGTGTGCAGCAGCACCAGGGATGTTCAGGCTCCAAGAAGCGGCAGTGCCAGAGTGCACCCAGACTCTGAGATGTGGCACGGCACCCGGGCTTCGGTACGTAACAGTGCCAGAGTGTGTCTGGGCTCTGAGATGAAATGGTGTTGAGTGTGTCTGGGCTCTGAGACACAGTGGTCTCTGCTGCCTGGGCTCCAGGATGCGACAGTGCCAGAGTGCTAGGCAGCCATTGAGTTGTATTTAGAATCTGCATTTGGGATGGACCCCCAACTCAGGGAGTTCTGCTCCGGTTCCTTGCCCCATTTGCTGATGGAGGTGGGGGTCTATTAGCTGCAGCTGTAGGGTCCCAGGGAAGATGGCTTCTTTCCAAATCTGCTGACACAGGGTAGTGGTTTTCTGTAGGATTCTGTGGCTGGTAGTCTCTGTGACTGTGAAGTCAGACTCAGGTTGCTGGATATTGGTTTTTGGTTCTTCTTTGGATGTGAAATATTGTTCTGTTCAGAGCCCCGGAGGTGATTTTGAGTCAGGCTTGTTTAGGGTTCCCTACTCCATCACCATCTTGGATCTTTCCCTAGAACTGGAATACTTTCAAACTCATTTAAGAAAGCCAGTAACTCTTTAATACCCAAATAAAATGAAAGTACCTCAAGGAAAGAAAATTATGAACCAATATCCTTGATGAAAATATATTTAAAAGTTTTTAATAAAATACTAATTTTTCACATTCAAAATCACATAAAGAAAATTGTACACCATGATCAAGTTTGTTTCATTACAGGTATGCAAAACTGCTTCAACATATGCAAGTCAATAAAGATAATGAACCACATAAATAGAGCCTAAGGACAAAAAAAATCACATTATCATCTCAGTAGATGCAGAAAAAGCATTTGATAAAATCCCATATTCATTAATGTTAAAATACTGAATAAATTAGGGATATAAGGAACTTACCTCAACAACATAAGGACAATATATGATAAATCCAAAGCCTCAATGAGGAAAAACTGAAAAAAATCATTCAAAAAATCAGGAAGAAATAGGAATGTTCACTATCACCACTGCTTTTCAACATAATACTTGAAATTCTAGCATGATCAATAGTAAAGATAAAGAAATTAAAGGAAACCAAATAGGAAAATTACAACTGAAATTATCTGTTTATAGATAACATAGTTCTATATGTAGAATATCCAAAATCTTCAACTGGAAGACCTCAAGAACTGATCAACAATTTTAGCAAAGTAGCTGGATATAAAATCAACTTACCAAATTATTTCAATTAGAGAAAGGCCAGTGATGGTGATAGAACTTTGCCTCTGTCTTCTCCCCTCACCTCTGCAATGATATCCATTGAGATTAGACCAGCTTTTATACTGTCTGCCTTTTATGCTGCCTGCCAGACTTAAAAAGTAGTATAAAGCTTCATGAGATGAAAGCCTTTAAACATTTTATTCTCTCTACATCAATGGTACTTTTTAATGTGAAGTGTACTTTTGTAAATTAAGTTGAATAAGATATGCATTCTATTTAAACCAACTATAACTCATCACTTTCTGTTTTTATTAAATACAAAATAATCTAATTAGCTCAGTGGTCTTTTTATTCTTCTTGAAACTTATTTTGAATATATGAAGAAAACAATGGCACATTACAACCTACATGGAATTAGGTTCTGGAGTTTTTGAGGGAAATTGCTTTCAGTTTCCTTCTATTCATAGTGTATTCATGAGAGTAGCACTCCTTTGCTGTTAAATACTCTATTCTACCTCATAAAAATTAACAGAGAGAAAATATTCTACTAATTAATATAGAGGAAGAAATATTTTCGCTATCTGTTTAAAAGGTATATATTTCAATAAATGCATGCCAAGAACAAGGAACTAATTTACAAATTAATTTAAAAGCAGTTTAGTTACACTTGTCCACAATAATCTGATAAAATAAAGAAATTCAGAGGCATTATTAATGTCACTGTTAATTAATATGTAGAAAATATGGCTGTGGTAATAATTTGTCTTTTTTGATGGCACAACTCTGAATCTTCTCTGAGATTTTAGGCATTTTCCACTTTGTGAATTGTGCTGAAAGGCAGGGTTTGCCACCAACTAGAGAAGTTGACAATAACAAAACTTACTTTGCTCTCTTGCAGCAAAGACACAAGCCTGTGGCTCAAGCTGTACCAATAAAATTTATTAATCTGGAATTAGGAGGCAACCTAGTAGTACATGCATGTTGTAAAGTACATTTATTACTGAATTGTAAGTTTAATTATAATGTGAAAAGTGACTTAGTTCAATATTTTCCCACCAATAATAAAATACTTATTTCAGCTTTTTTAAAGTCTAAATGGTATTTCATAGTAGAAATACTTTACTGATATGTGTATACTGACCAATATTTACATACATGTACACGCATATGTCCTTGTATAAATATATTCCATACTTGCTATTCTAAACCATGTGGCCCTCAAACCTCAGTGGCTGAAGGGTTCTCCAATACAGAAGGGTTCAGAGGTAAGGCATGGCTGAAGGTCAGTCACTGCGGGTGTAGTCTTGGGTACAATTTGTCTTTATGGCCTCCTCCTCTCACTCTCTCTTTTTCTGGCTGACATTACTGACAGCAGTATTTTTCCTCCCTGTTCCCTGCTGCCATGTTGTCTCTGCCTTTGAGCAGGCCAACCATATGGACTGAACCTCTGAAACTGTAAGGCAAAAAGCCTTTCTGCCTCTAATTTGTGCATGTCAGGCATTTTGGTCACAACGATGGAACAGCTGATTAAAACTGGTTCCCTGCAGGCAGATATGAGTTCAGCTGCAGCCATAGGATTTTGCTGTGTGGTCTGGCTGAGCAGTCTGGGGAGTCTAGTCTTGAGGTATTCGAGTTTGGAGAGAAGAGAGAAATTCATTTTGATAATACTTTTCTGCAGTCACTGGCTTGACAAGATTCTGCTCCTTCTTTGCTGGAGTTGGTCTCAAGAGCGGCTGGTTCCCACAGCTGCCAGCCCTGAATGGGCTCACCAAGATGGTACTGCCTTCACTCTCTGCTCACCAGAAGAGATGTGTGGAGCTCTTTTCAGTTCCCTGTTCTCTGTGCTGCATTCAATTCTACCATGTTTCAACTTTCTTCTGTTGAGTTCTGCTTTTCTTCTCTTGCCAAGAAGCAGTCTTCCCACTGGTTGAGTCCTGAGTCTCAGAGCATCCTAGACATATTATCTCCCTCTATTCTTCCATCTTTAATCGCTGAACATGTTTTTTTGCCTTTTTTAAAAAAAAGATTATCTTGACATTCCCTTCACCAAATGTCAGTAATCATTGTCTGTGAAACAAACCCATTTTATTAACTATTTTTATAAAGTTTATTTTTGGGAGGAAAGTCACATTTATTTGACTATATATTGGCTGTGGGTATTTCAAGTTACAATGATGAAATTTAGTTTCGATAGATATATGATACCACCTAAAATATTTCCTATCTGCCTTTTAAAAAATATTTTGCCAAACCCTGTGCTGCACCTTTGAATACCTAGAAATTTGACCTAGTGATAAGCCATTGTATTTTGTGTGGTTTATTTCCTATCTTCTAACATGTGCATGTCTTACCAATGTATCTATATGGCTGCTGCTTTCTCTTACTAGATGAATAAACATGATATGTTTTATTTAATGAAACAACATGATATCTTATGGAAAGGAGATATGATGATCTTTATGACTAGATTATGTCATGAGCCTAGACTGTTATAATTTCCCTGAAATGTAACAGTGATTGTGTGTTTCTGACCAAACCAAATGGAAACAAATAGTCTTGTATGATATGTATTCACAGATGTGGTAAAAATATTCTATTTATTATGTTCATATATATGTCAGAGAATGTATCAATTTACTCCAGTAGTGAAACTATATCTGGAACAGATGTTGCAATTGAAGTCATCACCTATTTAAGTTTACAATCATTTGCTTTCCTTATCCATTATTCACTATCATTATCTCTTTTACACAGTTCAAATAGGTATATTAAATAAGAAAATGGTCAGAAGTACATTTCCTCCTTCTTTCAAGTTCTTAGTTGACAGTAATATCTATATTTTTCCAGGAATGCAAGTGCTCTGTTTTACCATTTCATGGTAGAAGTAAATCTTGTGGTTCATGTTGAGTTTTCCAACAAGACTAACTATATGTCAAGGAAGTCATTTAAGGATTCTTATTATACATATATATATGTATATATATTATATAACATAATATATATAATCATATAAATATATATGATTATACATATATATGATTAAGGGCTTATATACAATTATACAGATGTGTATATGTGTGTATAAGAATTTATATATGTGTATATCTACTCCTATTAAACATATAGAATTTGGATAATCACAGAATGGAATGAAATAAATGCCTGTTGAGAGAAAAATCTTAACCGAAATGTAATCAATCACTTGAACATTGTCAGCCCTTATTCTAACTGATAGACCAGAATATCATTTTAATCTCCCAAAATCAGTGTAAGCAGAGCAGAACTATATTGCAAAAAATGCTTTATTGCTCTCTATTATCTTATATACAATGCTGTGTTAACTTGTGCTCTGCCAAAATTTATATGTTGAAACCTAACCCCCCTATGATGTGTTTTTTGGAGATAGGGTCTTTTAAATATTACTACCCTTATAAAAAGATGCACCAGAAAAATTCACTCTCTTTCTTGGAATGTCATTATCTGCAAGTCTGGAAGAAAGCCCTTAATAGAACTTTCTACCCTCAAGAATTATGAAAAAATAATTTTCTCCAGTTTCATTTACTTATTCTTTGATACTTTGTTATAGCAGTTTGAAGTGACTAAAACTGAATTTGGCACTGAGCAGTAGGGTGATGCTGTAACAAATACCTAAAAATATGGAAGTGGCTTTGGAAATTTTATGGATGGTAGAACTTGTGAAAGATGAAATCAGATATTTAGCTGAGGAAATTTCTAAGCAAAGCATTGAAGGAATAGTGTGGTTTTACATGACTGCTTATAGCAAAATGCTAATGAAGAGAGGCAAAGAGACAATTGTTAAGCAAAAGGGAAAGAGAACATGAAGATTTGAGAAATTTTCAGCCTGTCCATATTTCAAAAAGTTAGAAAGCATTTTCTAAAAAAAAACCATGTGTGACTGGAATACCATTTGATAGTTGATGGGATTATAAGGTCAGAAATACTGCTAATTTAAACTGAAGTGGATGGAGAAAGTGAAAAGAAGCTGATATATGTTTGCATTTGACAGGATGGGACAGTACAGCTATTCAGCTGCAAATGTGTTCTATTTTCCAAGGAGAGGGAAAAAATATCCCTGAAGGTAATTCAGAGATCACCAGGGCAACCATCTAACTTTAAATGGAGATGTACTATATGAATATCAAGTATGCCCTGAAGAAACAAGTAAGTTGTAACACCAGGTGACCAAAATTGGATTCAATAGATATGAAATGCATCCCTATCTAATATACATTGTTACTCACACACATGGCCACCATATGATTGTATCTCCAAATTTTATAGCTATAGGATATAATTATATTTATATGATATTCAAGAATATATAGATCTACTTTATACTGATCAAAATAAGAACAGTGGGTACTGTCAAGAGATAACTGACTGGAAATAGAAATTTAAAAGACTTTATGAATGTACATTGCAGAAATATTACTAAACAATGGAATTGCCCAACATAGAGAAAGAAGAAAAAAAGACTTGAAAAATAGCTTATTCTTATGAAAATATTTATTATCAAATTATTGCTCCATTCTCTATAATGCAATCCATTTCATTATAAATAAGTCACAAACAAAACAAACTTTCATGCTTTATTATTTTTGTGTGAGTGTGTGGTACTGTGGATTGAACCCAGGGAAATTCTGCCTCTGAGCTATACCTACAGCCTTATTTTATGTTTTATTTTGAAACAGGGTCTCACTAAGTTGCAGAGGGCCTCACAAAGTTTCTGAGGCTCACCACAAACCTATGATGCTCCTGTCTCAGTCTCCCAAGTACTGGGATTTCAAGCATGTGCCACCATGCCTGGCTACTTTCACACTTTATAGGAAAGGATGAAGTTAATCTCTAACATAGCCTGGAAGTTAACAAATCAGTAAGTAATATTTTAATGAATTTCACTATATTAAAATAATGTTTTTCTCAATTTATTCAGCATTCCCAAGCTAAAATAAAAAACACAAAGTAGAAAAAAAATTTGTCACATATATAACTAAAGATAAATATCTGCGCAAATAATGTTTTTAATTCCCAACAAATCCATTAAGAAAGGATAATTAAATAAAAAAATGGGGAAAAGTTATTAACAATTCATAAAGAGACTAAACATCATAAGAAAAGATCTTCAGCCTCTGAGTAATCACTGAAGTGAACATTAAACAACATTAAAATATAATTTACCATGCAGCAAATTGAGGAACATGTAAAATCTGCCAACATCAAATACTGGTAAGAAATAAAGGAAGGACATATTAATTTTTATGGAACTGTAAATTGGTGTAGCCACCTTTGAGATCATTTAAAAATATCTGGGGCCGGGCGTGGTGGTGCACGCTTGTAATCCCAGTACTTTGGGAGGTGGAGACCGGAGGATCCGGGTTCGCGGCCAGCCTCAGCGCGCATGCGCGTGCGATCAATCTCTCTCTCTCTCCTCTCTCCTCTCTCTCTCTCTCTCTCTCTCTCCCTAGCGAGGCCCTCCGCAACTTCGTGAGACCCGGTTTCAAAAATAAAGCATAGAAAAAATTGGGCCGGGGGCGTGGCGCGGAGGTAGAACGCCCCTGCGTTCAATCCCCAGTACCGCAAAAAAAAAAAAAAAAAAAAAAAAAAATATCTGGGAAAAAATTAAGATAGGCTTATTTTTTACATCAGCAACAATAGTAAAACATTTGTTAACATTCACTTGGAAATTTTTCTTAATATTTTTCCAAACCATATGTAACTGAAAAATTTGAAACTATAATATGGGAATAAGTATATCTGAGCATATATATTTACATGATGAAATATATATAAATGGAATAAAGTCAGGCATGGTGTCCCACACTTGTAATCCCAGTACTTGGGAGGCTGAGACAATAGTATCACAGGTTTGGGGCCAGCTTCAGCTACTTAGTGAAGCCCTCTACAACTTAGTGAGACTCTGTTTCAAAATAAAGAATAAAAAATAGGGCTGAGGGTGTGGCTCAGAGGTAGAATGCCCCTGGGTTCAGTTCCCAGTAACACACACACACACACACACACACACACACACACACACAGAAATGTGGTAAAGAAGGAATTAGTGCTACATACACCAAATGGATAAATCTGAAACAGGCAGTGCTTTTTATAAAAAAAAGAGCAAATTATAACATAATATCACAACTGCAGTGTACATAAACTTTAAAAACACACTAACATTGACATATTCTCTTGGTGAACCCATGTATATGCAATATAGTTAAAAATACATGGACACTTTTACTTACTGTATGGCATGCCTATGAGTCACCCAGTATCTCAACAAGTATTTCCCAGATAAGTGGAATAATGAACTGTTCTGCAATTTATATACCAGAATTATTTTTGCTAACACATATTGTAAGAAAAATGCTTGATGCCTTCTTTGATTTAAGAATAAAGGATGAGCACCTATCACAAAAACATTAGATTAACAGGAACAAAACATACCATTTCAGGCTAGGAGTACTGGACATAAAATTTAATGAGAATAAATATGCTGCAACGCATTACAAGAACTTCAACTACAGCTGTAGTATTTTCTGCTTTCATAAAAGTGGAGTTCTAGCCAGGAGCAGTGGCACCTGCCTGTAATTCTTGTCCTTGAGAAGTTGAGACAGGAGGATCTAAGGTTCTAGGTTAGCCTCAGCAACTTAGTGAGACCCTGTTTGCAAATAAAAATAAAAGGGACTTGGGTTGTAGCCAAGACGTAGAATGCCCCAGAGTTCAATCTCTAGTACAAGATAAACAAATAAATAAACCACACAATTACACACTATAGAGTTCTGACCAAATGTGACAAATACTACCATTAAGTAAAATTGCATGTAGGTATATGGGCCTTTCTACCTTCTTTTATGTATAAATCAAATATTTCTTTAAAAATAAAAAACAAACCACATAACTGTAAAAGTGGCACAACCCAATCTGCATCCCATGGCAGATTCACAAATCAAATATGTGTTGAGATCTTGGGAAGCCTTGATAAGCAGTGAAAGAATACATACCCCAGTAGTGAAGAACATGTTGCCACTGTACATGGGCTTACATACATTATTGGGGTTAATTATGGTAGAATGCCAAAATGAATTTTCATATGAAAAGAATATGCTTGGGATTATTAGAAAAATCTTCTGAGTCTTCTTTAAATTTATCACCAAGAATTAAAGAAATTAAACCATTATGAATTTTAGAATAAAGACTCCAAAGCCATAGTAGAAGCTTCTTGTAGGTTTATGTAATAAAACTTTTAAAAATAATATCACATCACATTTTATGAGGTTCTTGTGTTTAACTTTATGCTTTAGATTAACTGCTTCCTTTACTTCTGACATTTTAAATAAATGGAAATTAATAAAACTATAGGCAATTGACATATACATTTCTTTCATTATCTTTGCAAATGTAGTTTAATGTAAGTATCAAGAAATTGCTAGAAGAGATTTTTCTAATCAAACTTTAAATAAATTTTACAATTTTTTATTTGATAAAGTCATATTCAAAAAAATTTAAAACTTATTTCTTGCCGGGCGTGGTGGCGCACGCTTGTAATCCCTGTACTTTGGGAGGCAGAGACCGGAGGATCGGGTTCATGGCCAGCCTCAGCTCTTTCTCTCTCTCTCTCTCCCTCTCTCTCTCTCTCTCCTTAGCGAGGCCCTCCGCAACTTCATGAGACCCGGTTTCAAAATAAAGTATAAAAAATAGGGCCGGGGGCGTAGCGCGGAGGTAGAACGCCCCTGCGTTCAATCCCCGGTACTGCAAAAAAAAAAAAAATATTTCTTAGTCAGTCATGGTGGAGCACGCTTGTAATTCCAGTACCTGGGCGCCTGAGACAGGAAGATCACAGGTTCGTGGCCAGTCTCAACTACTTAGTGAGGCCCTCCACAACTTAGCGAGAGCCTATTTCAAAAAAAATTATTGCTCTCTTACAATAGGTAGCACTATATAAAAAGAATAATTACAAAATAAAACAACCTGAAAGAGGGACAGTGTGTAAAATATCTGTTAAGATCTCAATGGTCTGTGAGCATTTCTAGTGCATTTTTAAAATCTGGCAGCTGCAAAGTAAGGAACAGGAGTGATGTGAGATTAGTGAACAGGTTAGGAGAAGGTGATGACATCAAAACCCATGAGGAACACACATGAAATATTTGATTCTAGCTCTTGCTCTATGACTTTCTAACTGTGATTTTTCTATCTTCTAATTTTTACAAAATTAATTGATAAAACAGTAATTTTTTTAAATGTTCTCTTACAGAGCCAGATGTGGTGGTACACACCTGTAATACCAGTACTTGGGAGGCTGAGACCAAAGTATGACATGGCCAGCTGTAGCAACTTAGTGAGACCTTGTTTCAAAATTATAAAAAATAAAATAGGGCTTAGTGTGTAGTTCAGAAGTAGAATGTCCCTGGGTTCAATCCTCAGTAACACAAAAAAAGTTTCTTTTTTTTAATGGGATTCTGCACATGTTTGCAATACAGAGTCAATGAAAATTTATATGAAAATGTGAACAGATTTTGAAAACCACATAGTATTTTGCACAAACAAAAGTTAATAGTATAATTTTAATCTTAAGTGTTCTTAGTGAAATGGTAAATGCACAAAAATATGTTCAGGCATATAAAGTTATTGAGGTTAGTGTCTTACTTGTACAATCTATTTATATGGGAGATTTGTTTCAAATCATGAAAGGAGATTTCATTAAAGGGCAAGTACATCATTAGAGTGACACATGACACTGAAGATTTGAGAAAGTAGGATGTTTCAGGATACTAATCTTTTGAACTTTTATTTGGATTGGTGGTTAATTTGGTTTGGTAGATAATAATGTTATGAGGTCACCCACAGAGACACACCAGACTCCAAAGTCCAATTGAGAGGTCTTTATTCTGGCTGGCCGAGACTACACAAAAAAGTGCAGTCCCAAGCCCCTGTTGATGGCTGCTTATATAGAAAGAAACCACAATTTCTTAAAGTCAGGAGTTCAAGTTCACATAAATTTAGAATGATGGAAAACATACCATTTGAGACCAAACAATATATGTTTATATTACATTTGACATAGCTTGAATTTTCTGCATCCATGTAAGCAAAGCGGGGATACAGAAGCCAAGGTTAAGCATTATGTGGCATCAGCAAAGTTCACGGTGACCTTTTCTTAAACTAAACATCCTAGTTCTTGTTTTTCTTAGTGGAGCTTATGGCCCTGTAGTGCTCAGGGTAACAATATGGAGTAACCAGTGTTAAAGTTTAAGCATACCTCATCTCAGTACTAAATAAAGTGAGAAATAAGTTTCATTTCAAATTTTTACCCAACTATTTACCATGTGTATAATCTTGAGGTTATTCAACACTTTGAAATCAATTTACAGGATCTAGACTAGAAATGCTGACAACAATAACAATACTGGTAATGTTACTGAACCAGGGCCATTATACCCAGCACTGAAACAATGCGTTTTGCAAACAAAGATGAGATAATTTGCAAGGTGGACGACCAGGGAGGTGGGAAACCCAATTCACAAATCCACTGCTCTTAGACTAGATTTGGGGGATATTTAAAGAGTACAGAAGCAAGTCTGACTGAGGCATGAAAAAATGAGATTGGGGTTGGAGTAATCAGTGGTATATGAATGTGTAATCAATCTTAATCCCCTTCATGGAACACATGATTGGAAAATGGCAGCATTAGCATGATGTGTGGGAGGGGTTTTTGCCTCCTGTCATAAGAAATCACCCATTAGACACCTGCACAGGTCCAAAAAAAAATCAGTGTTTGAAATAAAAATGGCGTTCAAGTCCCTGAAAGTATCCTCAGCAACTATTATTATAACCCACATGCCAAGTATGTTATTTACAGAAAATTGAGTGGGAGACTAATACTATGTTATTCAGCCATATGACCTCCAAAATAAATGATTTTTAACATCAACTAAAAGCAAGTAACTAAAAGCTATTGAAACTAGATGGTTTATTAGAATTTTCCTTTGTTTCAATAGCAAGAAAAAACTACCATCTAGAAGCCTCAAATTTCCTACTTCTACTTTCCAAAGATGAATAGCAGTCATTCAAATATGTTGAATGATTTTCATAATGTTATTTATAACAATATGATCATAATTATTCAAAATAAATATTTCTGTGTTATGGAAATGATAGTCTTATTTGGGCTCTACATTTTTTTTTTGTGGTACCGGGGATTGAACCCAGGGGCGTTCTACCTCCACTATACACCCCCGGCCCTATTTCTTTATATTTTATTTTGAAACCAGGTCTCACGAAGTTGCGGAGGGCCTCACTAGGTAGAGAGAGATAGGGAGTGAGAGAGAGAGAGAGAGAGCGCTGAGGCTGGCCACGAACCTGGATCCTCCGGTCTCCGCCTCCCAAAGTACTGGAAAGTACTGGGATTACAAGCGTGCGCCACCACGCCCGGCTGGGCTCTACATTTTGAGACAACTGAAAAAATTTAATATAAATGCCTAGGGGAAAATTACTTGAAAGAACATATTAAGATAATTTTAAACTTCTATATGTGAAATCAGATATTTTTAATAAATGATAGAAGATTATTAAAAATAAAGTGCATGGTGTATATCAAGATGTACTTGCAAAACACAGTCATTTGGATATCTCAGAGCAGAATCAAATGTAACCAACAGATAGATTTAACCCCCGTGTTTTGGTTGCAGGTTTCATAATCAGATTTCATAACCAAACTTTCCTAGTTGCAGGTTTCCAAATTCAGGTAGTTTTGGAGAAGCATATGGAGTGTTCAGGGTATTGAGCAATGATTTTTGGTCCATGTGCACAAGTACACAGCACAGAGAGAAGCAGATTGACTCAGTTGGCTAATAATGAAAAACCTAGTGAAGAGTAAAATTTAATTTTCTAAATTAAACAAAAATATTTTGATCATTTGAATATATATAAGGTTCAAAATACTCTGCTACATAGTATAAAGAAATATTGAGAGGTAAATCAAATACAGACCTGTTGTTTACTCTTGAGAATTTTCATTTATAAGATTGATAACATTTGTGCAGACACCAAAAGTAAAATATTTAAAAGATGAGGACATGTAGACAGGCAGTCCTGGAAATAATTTCAAAGATGTTTCCTCTGGCCCAAAATCTGCACCAGAGTTTAGTGATGTGTCACTATTGATGTAGTAGGCTATTAGTCAAAGTGAATTGACTGAAGCATGGATCAACAGAAATACAATTTCTAGGGTGAAAAATGCACATCCAAGCATTATCCATTCTTACTATTTTTTTCTGTATTTGGTACCTATAAAATGTTCCTAAAACTTTATTTTTGTTTCCTCAGTTTCCATTAAACTTGTTTCTTGTTTTGTCTGTTGATTGACTTTGTAAATTTATGGGATCAGAGGAATTTCTGCCAATGTGTCATTCATTCATAGTTCAAGTACTGGCTACTTCTTTCTGTATGTGGGATTCTGGGCCAGAAATTTTAATATAGATAAAATACAACCATTGTTCTCTGGAATTCAGTCTTATTATTTTTACCAAATAATAGAAAGGACAGTTTAGTTACAGATATGGTCATTAGAGAAGTCTTCCAGAAAGGAACCCTTTTTATCCTGCTAAATGGGACTCATTAAGAAAAGAAGAAAAAGAAAATTCTAGAAAAAATGTTTTAAAAAGTCTCCCATTTTAAAAATTCATGATCTATGAGGTATCTATGAAACTGTGAGTACAATACAGTCAGAGAAAATATTTTTGAGAAAATGTAGAAATTAAATACTAAAATAAACTTTACTTTGTTATTGCTGCTACAAAATATTATTACAAACTGTTAGCTTTATTATAATAAGTATTAAAACTAATTCAGTTATAAAAGAAAAGGTTCATTTCAGGTCACAGTTTTAGAGGCTTCAGTCCATGATTGGTTGGCTCCCAGCTTTGGCCTCCCAGGTACTGCATGGTGAAGGTGAATGCAGAGGGAAACTGCTCACCTCATGGCCAGGGAGCAGAAAGGAGAAACAGAAAGGGCTGGGTGTCACAGTCCCTTTTAGACACTTGCTCCAGTAATATAAACACATATCACTAGCTCCCACCCCTTAAAGTTTTTGTTGCATTTTAAATGGAGAAAACAATTTGTATGTTGTTAATTTTGTAGAAAAATTACATTTATTTGGTGGATCATTTCATAGGAAACATTTTTAAAATTTCCCATTCTAACTTAATGTAAATGTGCTTTTTGACATGGTTGTATACACTTTTTCATGCAGCTATTAATTAAAGTTTTGTACCTGTAATATTTAAGCATTATGCACTTTGGTATATTTATTATATCCTTTAAATGAAGGAAACACTTCCACTGATATTTTGTACATATGTGAGAATTCCAATCTCAATCTCAATATCTTGTATGGGGAAGGAGAAGGAGTGGAGAGGGAGCCAGGGGAAAACTCACCAAGTGCTGTGTGCATGTATGTCACTCTTATTATGAACTGCATTGTGATGTGAGAGTATAATGCACCAATAAAAGTATTAAAAATAAACATCACCTTCTAAGAGAATAAGCACAATTTACTATTTTACTATTGTTTTAATATTTTGTGGCTTTATAGTGATATGCCCTTGACATTAGAGGTGCATACTACAAAATTGTAATGAAGAGATGATTAGTATTTTAAAAAGTTTGAGTTACTATGGGAAAAACAAAGTGGAAAAATAAATGTATTTTATTAAGTAAATTATGATAATAAAAACATTTAAATTAGTGAGGCCCTCCACAACTTTGTGAGACTGGGTTTCAAAATAAAGTATAAAAAATAGGGCCAGGGGTGTAGCACGGAGGTAGAACGCCCCTGGGTTCAATCCCCAGTACCGCAAAAAAAATTTAAATTATTAATATTAGGAATATATGTTATATTATGTGATTTGGTAAAATGTGTATCACTGATAGATACAATAAATAATATATATAATTGAGAGATTTTAGGCATGCTACTATTAATATATTTAGTTTAATACATTAACAGAGATACTTTGCTATCACCTCTAATTGTTAACTGACTATTGGAGGGGATAAAGACATAAGAAATGCATAAACAGCATGAAGATCAGAAGAGAAGAGGTTTTTAAATGTAATAAAATCATTTAAACTTAGAACTCAACAGAATCATGAGAAAGTTCATCAAGATTGTTGTATAAAAGATCAGCTTATGACCTTCAATAGCACCTCTTCACAGCAGCAAAAATAAAATATAAATGTCATATAGAACAGATATTACTCATAATAACTACCAATCATAAAATATTTGATAACCAACATAAATAAATATAATTCTACAGAAAAAAGAAACTATCATTAAATAACAAAGATAGATTTGAATGAATGAAAAAATATGCCATGTATATGATGGATAGTTACAATTTCCATCTAACATGAAAATTTATTTCAAAATAATGCATATTATTAATGCATTCAAAGATTTCCAGCTGAATATTTTGAGATATTTGACAACCATATACCAATAGGAATATGAAAGTATTCAGATATGGATATGGATGTCACCTTTGATAAAGTAACAAAATAAGGGCAATACATTTACAACTATTGATACTATTAAGAAATCATAGTACCAAACTGGCACAAAAACAATTAAATTTTACTAAGATAACACAAAAGAAGAGAAACAAGTGTGTGTCTGTGTGTGTGTGTGTGTGTGTGTGTGTGTGTGCATGTGTGTGTGTGTATGTGTGTGAGAAAGAGAGAGAGAGAGTGAAGAGAGAGAAAGAGAGAATTACCATAAAAGGGGAAAGGATGGGCTACTTAGTAAGCAATGCTGAGAAAAATAACTTTCTCTACAGAAGAGTACAGCTATATCACCACTTCATTCCAAAGAATTTTGTACTATTTATGTATGAATGCTCTTAGGGTATAAGAAAATAGACTACAGTATAAAGAGAATTTATTTACCAAGAGGTGAGAAAAACTTTTAAAATGAAATATAAAAATGCATAAACAAAGTAATGAAAGGATAGCACACGCAAAAATATTGATTTTCATCGGTATTCCTTCCTTCCAAAGTTGGCAGTTAAATAAACAAACAGTGAAAAATAATTCTTAATGTCTTTCTTTTTTTTTTTCAGTATCAGGGATTGAACGCAGGGGCGTTCTACCTCCCCGCTACGCCCCCGGCCCTATTTTTTATACTTTATTTTGAAACCGGGTCTCACGAAGTTGTGGAGGGCCTCACTAAGGAGAGAGAGAGAGAGGGAGAGACAGGGAGAGGAGAGAGCAAGAGAGCTGAGGCTGGCAGCGAACCCGAATCCTCCGGTCTCCGCCTCCCAAAGTACTGGGATTATAAGCGTGCGCCACCACACCCGGCATCTTAATATCTTCTAATGTATAAAACAACACATTTAAAAATGCAAATAAGAAATATTTCTACTTAATGGACAATAGAAAAAGAAATATTTTAATAGTAAAATTGACAAAGTGATGAAGAGTTAGTTCATAAAATTTGTTGCTCAAACAACTGTACAAACTTTCTAAGAAAAAATTTCATACTGAAATATCCACAAAAGAAAATTTACTGTGATAAAACTGCAAAGATAAGGGACCCCTGAGAGAATTTATGGAAATTAATTATGTGCATCTCTTAATATTTAGTGATCCTACTCCTGAGTAATACTTTCAAAGGGGAGAGGGAGGAACAGTTCTCAAAGGATGTGAGATGTGAACAAAATATTTATGGGAACTTTGTCATGCAATATGTCTGGATACATAGATAAAAGACAAGCAAATATTACTGAAAGCTCAAAATACAAAGACGAAACTATCTACATGTGGCAGTACTCACAGGTCTAAAAATCTAGGAATGATTAAGAATATTAAAATGGTTTTTTTTTTTTAGCTGTGTGTGGTGGCATATGCTTGTAATCCCAGTACTTGGGAGGCTGAGACAGGAGGATCTGGGTTCTCAGCCATCCTCAGCTACTTAGTGAGGCTCTCCCCCACTTAGTGAGACCCTGTTTCAAAAAATAAAGAATAGAAAATAGGGGTGAGGGTGTAGCCCAGAGGTACAATGCCCCTGGGTTCAATCCCCAGTACCACAAAAAGATAGTTTTAAAAAAAAATATGTCTTGCTGTATTAAAGATAAAATAATAGAGGGGGACCGCGTGTTCCAGGTGTTTCAAGACTTGAAATTTAACCAGTGGAAAGACTGCTTCTTTACAAGGGAAGAAAAGCAGCCCAAACTCTAACAAACATGGCAGTAGAAATGCAGAGGAATTGGAGGCAGAAGAGAGAGCAGAGTATTCAGAGTTCCATGTGTCCCACCTGGTGAGCAGAGAGCGGCAGCAGTGGTACCAGCACCATCTTGGACAGGCTGCACCAGGGCTAGTGGCTCCCAGAGACCTTCAGCAAAGCAGCAGGTTCTTGTGAAGCCAGTGACTACAGACCATCATCAAAAGCAGTAGACTTTTCTTTCCACACTTAACAAAGACCCGAATACCCAGATGACCCAGCTAGATTCTGTGGCTGCAGCTGAACCCATCTCTTTCTGATGGGACCTGAGCATCAATCATCAAGACCATGAGTTAACAAACTATCTCAGTGGGAGGCTGCCCTGGTGGCCATAGGGACTTTCATGGCAATGAACAGACTTGCCTGGTCTGTAACTTTGCAAATCACCACTGTGGAGATGGGGGTGGGGGCTACAGTTGGACACAGCAGAAATGTGAATCAGCAGACAGACCCTAGGGACATTTGGGTGGGAGGGACCTAGAGTTGCAGTTCACAGCTCTGTTGCAAGGTCTCAAGCACACCACAGGACAGCCAGGTGTGGTGTCTGTGGGGTGAAGTAACTCAGTCTACTTTGTTTCAGGCTTGAAAAGCCATAAACTCATGTCTGACCATGTCTGGGTGCTACAAGTACCAACACAAGAGGCCAAGAAAGGTTCATGTGTCCACAGCTGCCAAGAACAGGAGTGGTGTCCCTGGGGCTAAATACTGAGCCACCCAAACCTCAGGCTTAGAACTGTACAATCTCTCCCTGACAGAGCTTGAGTTCTGAAAGAAGGGAGGCCAGGGGCCAGTAGGGGTTCATGTGATCACAGCTACAGACTGGGAACTCAACACTCTCTCCCAGCAGAGTTTGTGCCTGGCATGCATGCATGCCAGTGACTGGCAATGCTCCATGTGATCATAACCAACAGATCAGGGGCAGTGTCTCATAGTCCATCAAAGCTCAGTGAGCCAGGCCACAAGCTCAGAACATTGCAATTGCTGTCCCTGATGACTTAAGCACACTGGCCACAGAGGCCAGAAGTCAGCAGTGTGCAGTTTCATGGGCTTACAATCAGCAGAGCAGTGGTGGTATCTGTGGGGAATTAAATCACAATCAGTAGGCTGTGGGCTCTGAATGGAACATCATAGTCTCTGGTCCTATGGAGTTTGGGCCTGGAGAGGATGGCAGCCTGCAGCCAATCAGAGACACCTGTTTGCCTGCACTAAGAACTATATATACTTAAAGAGGTTCTGGGGGACAAAGTCAAAAGTTTGATTATATGATGCAGACTGGTAGAGGCAGATATATACCCCCAGCATATACCTTATTATAAAGGGATAAAAAATGGACACAGGACTCACAAAGAAGAAGAAGTTGCTAAGACAATAGAAATACAAACCTGAGAACTCTGAAAATATGAGAATGAAGAAAAGCGAGGAAATGATAAACTCCCATAACTCAACAACAAGGAAGATCACCAATACTAACCTGCAGAAAATGCCAAAAGGCAAAATCTGAATTTTGATATTCAATATGATAAAAGGTCTCAAGGAAAGAGTACAGAAAATGAAAGAGCATATCAGTAGAGAAATTGAGGCCCTAAGAAAGAACCAAAAAGATGATTTGAGCGAAATGAATGAGTCAACAAATGAATTAAAGACCAAAATAGAAACCACCTCTGGCAGGCTAGACAACATGGAAAACAGAGTATCACTCTTGTAAGGTAGTTTATTGAAAACTGAAAACACAGGCAACAACATAGAGAAGACAACACAACAACGTGACCTGAACTTCCAGAAATACAGAACAATATGAAATGTCCTCATTGATGGATAATAACATTGAAGAAGGTCTAGAAGCACAAGCCAAGGGTATCAGAAACCTCTTCAGTGAAATAATTTCAGAGAATTTTCCAAACATAGAAAAAACTTGGTCATCTATGTTCAGAAGACATTCAGAACACCATCAATTCAAGATAAAAGAAGGACTTCCCCACACCACATAATAGTCAAAATGATTACCATAGAGGCCAAGGAAAGAATCTTAAAAGCAATGAGAACAAAAGAATGATGACATTCAGGGGAAAAACATAAGAATCACTCCAGACTTCTCAATCCAAGTCATGAAAGCCAGGAGGTGCTGATATGATGTACTCCAGACACTGGAAGAAAAAACTTCCAACCAAGACTGCTATATCCAGCAAAGATATCATTAAAACTTGACAAAGAAATAAAAACCTTCCAAGACAAGCAGAAACTAAAAGAATTCATGACTACCAGCCCAGTGTTAGAAAAAATACTTAAAGAAATAAAACACAAAGAAGAAAAAAGAAGCAAGTACCAGAACCAGAGAAAAGGTGAACTCCACCAGATAGGCAACTAAGCTAAGGAGAAATAACACTAAATCAAGGAGAAAATAGAATTCAAAATTAATGGAAATAAAAATCATCTCTCAATAATAACATTGAATGTCAAAGGTCTTAACTACCCAGTTAAAAGACCTGGACTAACGATTTGGATTAAAAAACATAATCCAACTATATGCTTCTTGCAAGAAACTCACCTTACAAGATATTCATATGCTAAAGGTGAAAGGATGGAAAAAGGTATACCATGCAAATGGAAACCAAAAACAAGCAGGAGTAGCAACACTCATATCTGACAAAAGACTAAGCTAAAAAAATCAGAAGAGACAAAGCAGGTCACTTCTTATTAATACAAGGAACAATCTAACAAGAAGATATACTGATAGTAAACAATTATGCCCCAAAGGTGGGTGCACCCACTTTTGTAAAACAAAATCTTCAGGACATCACATCTCAATACTCAAATACAATAATATTGGGAGACTTCAACACACTACTCACACCACTCGATCAATCTTCCAGGTAAAAGATGATAGAATACTCTTCAGAATTAAAGAATACTACAAATCAAATAAACCCAATAGACATATACAGAATTTTTTTGTGGTTCTTGGGGTTGAACCCAGGGGCAGTCTACCTCTGAGCTATACCCCAAGCCCTTATTTTTTCTTTATTTTGAAACAGGGCGTCACTAAGTTGTGGAGAGCCTCACTAAGTAGCTGAGGCTAGTCATGAACTCATATCCTTTGGTCTCATCCTCCCAAGTACTGGAATTACAAGCGTATGCCACCATGCCCAGCTAGAATATTTCAACCAACAATAGATGAATACACATTCTTCTCAGCTGCTCATGGAACCTTCTCCAAAATAAAGCACATCCTGGCCCACAAAGCAAGTACTAGAAAACTCAAAAACTGTAATATAATTCCCTGCATCTTCTCAGATCACAATGGAATGAAAGTAGAAATCAACAACAGGATGACCAAAATAAATTATATAAATGCATGGAGATCGAATGATACACTTTTGAGTCAGGACTGGATCAGAAAAGAAATAAGGGGACAAAATAGAAAATTCTTGGAATTAAACAAAAATAGAGACACGATGTACCAAAATCTTTGGGACACTTCAAAAGCAGTGTTAAGAGGAAAATTTATAGCACTGAGTATCCACATATGAAAAACAGAAAGTTGCCTAATAACACACCTCAAGGACCTAGAAAAACAGAAACAGTCTAATCCCAAAACCAGTAGAAAGCAAGAGATCATTAAAATCAGAGCACAAATCAATGGAATCGAGAACAACAACAACAACAAAAAACAATACAAAGGATAAAAAAAGAGCTGGTTCGTTAAAAAGATTAAAAAGATTGACAAACCCCTAGCCAACCTAACCAAAAGAAAGAATCAACCCAAATTATTAAAATCAGAACTGAAAAAGGAGACCATCACAGGCAGTGGAGAAATCCAGAGGATCATCAGAAACTATTTTACATTTATATGCCAATAAACTGGAAAACATGGAAGAAATCAACAGACTTCTAGACACATACAACCTATTTAAATTGAACCAAAAAGATATAGAAAACCTAAACTGACCAATATGGAAAACACAACTGCCAGAGATAGGTTAACATTTGCCTTGGAAAGGTCTAAGGATTATGGAAAGCTATGATTAGATTGATGAACTCACTGAAAGCATCCTGTTCCTCCAAGGTAAACATTCCTGTGTTTCTTGCTGGTGCCAGCTCCCAAATATCCCACTTATCAAACATTGTCTCAAGGATCTTCTGCACATACTCAGTGGTTTTATTGCTAACTTATCTCAAAGATTCTATGCAGCTGTTCTGTGACTTACCCAGTTATACTTTACCCCTAGGTCTCTCTGCATGTTTTCTAGATAAACATAACCTCCAGGACTCTGCATGTATACAGTAGCATCTGAACTTCAACCTCTCCCCTTTAGAATAATAATAAAAGCTGTGGACAAGTGTCCAGTGGGGCCTTCACCTAAAAGTGTGGTCCCCTGACCTGCTCCTTTAAATCTGCTCTCTGTGTCACTCTTTTCCTCACAGGTGCACTATGAGATCTATACCGACAAGTGGCACCTGAACAGAGACACTTGGAATGAGGATGGGGAAAAGAAGCCAAGGAAACTGAGGAAAACAGAGTGGCTGGGAGCTCCACATTGGATCTGTAATTAGAGAGGGATTCACCTGTCTTCAGAACTTAGAAGGTTAGGGTAACAATGGGGCAAACCTTATCAGCAGAGCAGAGCGAGTATCTAAGAATACTCTGACACCTCCTAAAAGTATCAGGTGACATGATCAGTGACAATCAGCTGCTCAAATTATTGCAAATAGTGCTAGAAGTAAATCCTAGGTTTCCAGAAAGAGGCACCCTAGATATAGGAATATGGGATAAAGTAGGTAAGAACATGAAAATGGCACAGCATGTGGGAGAAAAGGTCCCAGTGCAAATTATAGTCACTTAGGGCCTGGTTTGTGTGGCTTTATTAGTGCTAAACTCAGATAGTGAGGAAGCCTCTACCCACAAACCACCACAACCACCACCGCTGCCACCTCTGCCTCTTCCACTCCCACCCTATTCATCAGAACCTCTTTTCAGGGCTTCTGCACAGCAGGAATAGTGGCTGGCCTCCCCTCCCCCCATAAGGCAGCAGCCAACATTGGCAGAGGTGCTTAGATGGGCTGTGTTAGAGGGAGAGATTTTAACATACCCGGTACACATACAGGATGATGCTTATATCTTTATCCCTGTATATTATGATCTGTATAGAGAAATCAGAAAGAATATTAGAGGAAACAGAGACACTAGCTCATACCAGATGGTTGGTTACTGCCTTAGGGACACAATACCAGATGACCCCATGGGATTGGACCCACTTAGCAAAAACTTCTTTTAAGTGGTCTTCAATATTTAAGCTGGAGATCTGAATATGATGATCTATGTGGTGAGCAAGCCTGTTGTAAAGCATTGGCTGGACAGAACATTACAATGAAAATGCTGTAGGGAAGAGGTCCTTATCAAGATGCACAAACCCAGCTTCAGTATCCACCCAATTTATCAACAAGCTACATTATGTGCAATGTGAGCCTGGGATGAATCCCTGAGTCAGGAGATCAGGGCTCTTTTTCCAAAGTATGCCAGGGCCCTCAAGCTTTACACCATCTTTTTAGATAGACTGGGTAGAGTGATTCAGTGGCAAGTGTCTCATAAACAGGCTGCTGATATATTATTATGATTGGCCTATGAAAATGTTAACATGGATTGTAAAGCGGCTAAGAAAAGGATAAGAGCTAGGGCAAACTTGGTGGGAGAACTAATCAAGGCCTGTCAGTGGGTAGGG
The DNA here is from genome assembly GCA_004027185.1 of Glis glis. Lineage (NCBI taxonomy): Eukaryota > Metazoa > Chordata > Mammalia > Rodentia > Gliridae > Glis > Glis glis. Next base: position 34,231 of record PVJS01017394.1, read on the forward strand.
ATGGAGCAGCATAAAGCCAACATATTTTCTGCAGCTATGAAACAAAATAAAGGGCAGGGAGTTTACTTCCATTGTGGCAAAATAGGACATTTTAAAAGGGAATGCTCCAAAGTTAATACATAAAGGAAGGGGACACCATCAGCTACTGCAGCAGCTCCATGAATTTGTCCTCACTGTTGGAAAGGGAATCATTGGGCTAGTCAATGACAAAATTTGACAAAGATGGAAACCTGTTGTCTACCTTGGGAAATGGGAGATGGGTCCATGCCTTGGGCCAGAAAACAGTGGGGGCCTGCTTTGGAGGATTTCCATCCACAACCTTGCCACAGTCACAGCTGGAAGTGCAGACCTGGTCCTCCTTGAAGCATGAGACTGTGCTCTCATGGAAGGGCACTCCCCTTATAAAATTCTTACAGGAGTATTTGGACCTATCCCTGACGGGATGGTCAAGATAATAATGGAACAATCTAGTCTAAATGCAAAGTGGCTTACTGTCATTCCCAGGGTTATTGACAGTGATTATAAAGGAGAGATAGAACTATTAATGGCAGGAAAGTGAGTACATAGAATTGAAGATGGCACACAAAAAATTGCTCAACACCTTATCCTACCATATTGAGTTCCACATACAGCTAAACAGGAGAGAGGAAAAGGTATACTGGGCTCCACTGGTCAAAACTTTGAATTCTGGACAATAAAGATAGTACAAGATTGCTCCACATTAAAAATGTTTTTTTTGGGGGGGTCTCTCTTCGTTTCTTTGGGTCTCTTTTCCTCTCTCTGGGTCTCCTTTCCTTTCTCTGGGTCTCTCTTGCTTTCTCAGGGTCTCTCTTCCTTTTTTTATGTTTTTATTGGTGCATTGTAGTCTCACATCACAATGAGTATCACTTTGGTGTTAACATACATGCACACAGCTCTTGGTGTCCCTCCCCCGCCGGCTCCCCCCGCCTCCCTCCCACATGTAGCACTGAGAATGATGTTGGTATAATCTCATATATACACATTGTTTATGACAGTAATTCCATGGATTCACTACTTTCTTACCCTTCCCCTTCCCTTGTACCCCTTCCCTTGCACCACTGAGGGTTCTCCATTGTCATTGGAGTCCCTTTTTTGTCTCCACTACTCCCTAAGTTGTGCATATTAATGAAAACATATGACCCTTCATTGTTTGTGATTGGCTAATCTCACTTAACATAATCCTCTCCAGATCTTTTCATTTTCTTGCAAATGCTGTTATTTTGTTCTTCTTTATTGCTGAGTAGAATTCCATTGTGTGTATTTCCCATAATTTTGTAATCCATTCATCTGTTGATGGACATCTAGGTTGGTTCCATAATTTGGCCACTGTAAATTGTGCTGCTATGATCATGGGTATGCATATATTACTGTTGTTTTCTAGTTTCAATTCCTTTGGTATGATACCCAGTAGTGGAATAGCCGGATCATATGGTGGATCCATTCCCAGTTTTCTGAGGAATCTCCACACTGATCTCCACAGTGGTTGAACTAGTTTGCAATTCCACCAACAGTGTAGAAGTGTCCCAATTTCCCCACATCCTCGCCAACATTTGTTGTTGTTTGACTTCTTAATGCTTGCCATTCTAATTGGGGTCAGATGAAATCTTAGAGTAGTTTTGATTTGCATCTCCCTGATTGCTAATGATATTGAACATTTTTCATGTACCTATTGGCCATTTTTATCCCTTCTTTTGTGAAGTGTCTATTCATTTCAGTTGCCCACTTCTTGATCGGGTTGTTTGTTTTCTTAGTGTAAAGTCTTTTAAATTCTTTGTATATCCTAGATATTAGACCTCTGTCAGAGGGATAGCTTGCAAAGATCTTTTCCCATTCCATAGGCTTTCTCTTTAAGCTCTTGATGGTTTCCTTTGATGAGCAGAAGCTTTGTAGTTTAATGCTATCCCACTTATTAATTCTTGTTTTAATTTCCTGTGCTTTGGAGGTCTTGTTGAGGAAGTTTCTACCT
>PVJS01017395.1:0-36216 GCA_004027185.1 Glis glis
CTCCTTCTTGTACTGGGATTGAACCCAGGGCTATTCTACCTCTGAGCTACACCCCCATTCCTATTTTAATTTTTATTTTGAAACAGGGTCTCACTAAGTTTCTGAGGGGTTCACTAATTTGCTGAGGCTGGCCACGAACCTGTGATCCTCCTGTCTCAGCCTCCCAAGTACTGGGATTACAGGCACGCACCACCACGCCTGGCTAACTCCACCCTCAGTTGTAGGTAACCCCCTATAATGATGTGTGGGCTCTCTAAGATGCCTTACAGCCATGTCTTAGTCCTCCCGTGTGCTTCTGAGTTAAACTTGTGAAAGGACGAACCAGGATCCCCTCTCGGTGTGGCTTCCTCCCTCTCCTCAGCCCTTGAGAGGGGTTACGTGGAGACTGCTTCAGCATGAGAATTGACCCACAGTGGACGTCCACAGTTCTCTGGATTCAGCCACCTTGAGTGAATAAAGTTACTTTGTATCCAGAAAAAAATTGTATACAGTGTCCTAACATATAGGAACTCTCTCCTCCTTTGATAGACAAATCTCCCAATAGATCTTTCATATGAAGTGGCAGTTTGCTTGCTAGTTTATTTATCTAGATAACAAATAGAAACCTGTCCATCCAGAAAACCCAAACAAACAAACAAAACCTCAAAACATAAAAAACAGAGACTTGAAAACAGAACGCATATACTGCTTTGAGCACTCAGGGCTTGTGTCCCCTGTGAGGAGCTCCGGTCCTGGGAGCAGCAGAAGAGGGCTTGCTTATTATTTATTTACTTATTTATTTATTATGTATGTATGTATGTATGTATGTATGTATTTATGTATGTATGTGTGTATGTATGTATTTATGTATGTATGTATGTATGTATGTATGTATTTATGTATGTATGTATGTATGTATGTATTTTCTGAGTTCCCTGGGGAGATCCAGCCACCATCTGGGGAGAGCTGGGAACCATCTAGAATGACTGACAAATACACAAGGACAGGTCTTCTTTGGAACCTCAGCTAAGGATGGTTTTATTACACCTCGCCAGCTGACCTTGCGCTCGGCGGTGGCTTCCAGTGCCCACCTGGAAGGGTTTCCTGTGCATGCGACTTTCCAGAGAGGCTTTCATCCATCGGTGTGCCTCATTTCACTTTTCCATCCACATATTCTCTCTTTTCTGAAGTTGCGACCCTTCTGGGGTGTTTCAGAACACACCCTCTAGTCACAAAAAATCCCCTAGGGACAGGAGGACAGAGGAAGAAAAGCAAAACTCTCCTACCTGTTAATCTCAGATTTTAGCATCATCACATTGGAAGATTCCTGATTTTAAAAGCCATTTCTCCCATGTTTCAGCTGGAAAGGGATTTTTTTTTTTGCAGTACTGGGGATTGAACCCAGGGGCATTCTACCTCTGAGCTACACCCCAAGCCCTATTTTTTATTCTTTATTTTGAATCAGTGTCTCACTAAGTTGCGGAGGGTCTCACTAAGTAGCTGAGGCTGGCCGCGAACCCAGATCCTCTGGTCTCAGTCTTCCAAGTACTGGGATTACAAGTGTGCACCACCACGCCCGGCTGGAAAGGGAATTTTGAGAGAGGACCAGAGTACCAAGTTACCCGAGTCTCAGTGAACACGTAAAAGACAGCTCGCAGGCTGTGACTGAATTGACTCCTGATTTCACCTCTTGGCAAGACCAGCCTGGCTTGTCCCAAAGCTGCACATCGGAATGACCCGTAACATAATAAAAAAAATACACCTGAGACACGGACTTAGAATCTCCATGATGTGGGGCCCAGGAATCCACATACTTTACAGACTCCCTGCAAGGCTCTGAGATGGCGCTGGAGCAGGGCTTTGCAGCTCGCTGTCTTAATAGATGCACCCCTGATGGCAGTTGGCTTGTAAGCCTTCCAATATCTGGATACGCCTTGATGAGCGTTTGATTTTTCATTCACTCCAAGCATTGGGACTGACTTCATCATTTTCAGGTCCCAGTGAAAAATGACAATGTGGGTCCATTGTTCAGAACATTCAGAATGTCACGATGAGAGCAGAGCATTAAGCCAAGTCCAGGGCGTGGTGTGACTGTGTAGTGTAGGTTGCGTGCCTGCCTAGAGCATCCCTGCAAAACATCTGTTAGCTGGTGTTGATTATAAGAGACACAAAAGTTGGGATCAACAGCATTCCCAAAGCTTGATTAGCAGGGAATCAGAAAAATTGAGGTTATTAGTTATGGGCCATTTCTTGGAAGATATGACAATGAGCGATACAGTAAGTATTTGGCCACACTAGACTGCCTTCTAGAGCTAGGTAGGTCTGCGCTGCAAATCTCTAAAGGGGATGAATTGGTGTGATGTTACCCTCTTGTGTGTGCAGTGCACAGCCTGCACAGCTATATGTGACATAACAAGGTCAAGGTCTATGCTGATTGGAAACCTGCGAGACATGACTGGGAAAAAATGCGTGTTTGTTTCTGGTCAAGGTCTAGAGTTATTGATTATTTAAGTCTTTATTTATTTAACTCTATACTACATAATTAACAATGACTTCATTTATAATGATTATCTCCCTTTCAGACCTGCTGCTTTAAAATGTGACCAGATGTCTACTGGGAGCCAGAAGTGATGGGAATAGAAAGATGGAGAAGGACGCACAATCTCCAGTTTCTTTAGCAACTCTTTGAAATTGAAAGCATGCTCAGCACTGTGCTCCAGGTGATTATGAAATGACTCCGGTGTCGGTCAGCTTTTTGTTGCTATGATAAAAGAACTGAGAAAACCAATTTAGAAGAGGAAAGATTTTGGCTTATGGGCTCAGTGCATGGTCGGCTGGCTCCATCGCTGAGCATGAAGTGAGGTTGAGTATCATGAAAGAAGGGTGTGGTGGAGGAAAGTTGCTCACCTAATGGCAGCTGGGAAGGAGAGAGAGAGAGAAAGAGAGGAAGAGCGGGAGAGAGGGAGAGAGGGAGAGAGGGAGAGAGAGGGGTTGGGGGGGAGAGAGAGACACACAGAGAGAGAGAGAGAGAGAGAGAGAGAGAGAGAGAGCCTTCTTGGCCTCATTTTTCATTATAGTTACTGAGTGCTAACTCTATGCTAGATCTATGTCTTAAGGACTTTATGTATACCTTTGCTCTCCATAACAATGCTATGAAGTAGTTACCATTATTACCCCTATTTTACCCAGGAGGACATTGAAGTGTGGTGTCTAAGTAACTTTCCCCAAATCAAACAACTGGTAGGATGTTGAACCTGCCCTGTACCCAGGCAGCTGGCTCTCGAGTCTGCTCTTAACCTCTGACTGTTAGTGAAATGATCAGTCATTTAAATCTATTTGCCAACGTGGTTTTCAACAAAGCAATGTGGTCTTCCAAGCTCCTATTATTTTACTGAGCACTATGATTTTCCTGAATTGCTCTCTCATTTATTACAATATTTGGAACCTTGGAAACTCATGTTCTAAGGATCCCTGGCCAGTTGAATTTTGGTTTGGATTCTGCTAATAGGGAAGCACTTCTTCACGATTTGGAAAGGAAAAAGAATCATGGACCATTATTCCTCCACATGTGGAGGCCAACTATGAAGGGCTGAATATTTGTGTCCTCTAAAATTTGGGAGTTCTGATCTCCAGTGTGATGGTATTTGGAGATGGGTCCTCCTGACTTAGGTCAAGAGGTTGGAGCCCTCATAAGAAGAGGCATGAGAAGCTTGCTTCCCCCTCTTCATGCATGTACCAAGGGAAGTTCTCATGAGGACATAAAGAGTAAGAAAGCCCTCACCAGGAACCTGGTGATGCTGGTACTGTGATCTAAGACTTCCTGCCTTCCAAACCATGAGAAATAAATGCGTAAGCTGCCTGTATATGGTAACTTTGTACTGCAGCCTGAATTTCCCAATCCTTGCAGTATCCTCTGGATATTCCCCTGCTAGTCACCACCCCAGGTATCCACATGTCAGTGACCATCAGCAGGGTTCTTTCAACTCCTGGCACATCTAGACAGTAGTAGCAATTTCTTGATTCTCCAGAAGCCAATGGCAAATTCTAGAGCTAGCAATGGTTATTTGTTGAGCTTTGCTCGTTTTCCACTTTCAGATTTCTATGATCACAGATCTCTCGGTATTAAATCACCTCCTCCTTGGAATACCTACAGGAGTTTCTGTTTTCTTCACCAAAGCACTAAGTGATATAATTAGGCTTTGTTCTATCTTTCTCTTGGAAAATGAAAGGTGCAATGCCACAGTGAAATATTTTGTATCAATCTTTGTTTCCTCATTAGCTTCTGTAGACAGAAGTCATGTATGAACCAAGCTTTCGGAATAGAGTTTTAAAAAGCATATATAATAGTATGTAAATGATATTTCTAGCACAATAGTTGAAAAGCCATCTTTGAACAGATCAAATTCCAATTTTAAAGGGTGCAAAGTGGTGATTCTCCACTGTGGGTTCTAATTTGGAATCATCTTGTAATTCTCATTTTTATGTTTTTTTTTTTTTTTGGTGTGTGTGTGTGGTGCTAAGGCTTGAACCCAGAGGCATTCTACCTCGGAGCTATACTCCCAGCCTTATTGTTTTTAAAATTTTGAAACATGGTCTCACTAAGTTGCTGAGGGTCTCGCTAAATTGCTGAGGCTGGCCTTGAACCTGTGATCTTTCAGTCTCAGCCTCCATGTACTGGGATTACAGGTGTGCACCACCATGCTGGGCTTCCTCATCTCAGTAACTTTTGAAATACCTATGTTTGGGCCCCACCCTAGTAAAATCACAGTTTCTGATGTGCTGACCCTCAATTTTTTTTTGGTAATGGAAATTGAACCCTGGGGGGTTCTGTCTCCAAGCTACACCCCAGCCTTTCTTATTTTTATTTTGAAACAGGGTCTCGCTAAATTGCTGAGGCTGGCCTTGAACCTGTGATCCTTCTGTCTCAGCCTCCCAAATACTGGGATACAAGTATATGCCACCATGCCCAGCAACCCTCATTTTTTAAAAAAATTAAATAACTTGGAATAGGTGCTGGGTTATTTGGCTGTATGCACCCTGTCATCTTATGCCCCATCCGAACTCTAGTATGCTGGGCTGGCTATGCAGCACAGAGTAGAATAAGATTAAAACCATCTGGGTGGGTGTAATGCACGTTACTTCCGGATTTCTCTGACTAATTCTTCACAAACTTGCCTGTGCATACAGCTCACCTGGAAATCTTACTGGAATTCAGGTTGTGATTAAGTACATCTGGAAGGGGGGCTGGATTCTATAGTTCCTAGCTGATTCTAATGCTATTGGAATCCAGAGCAAATTTCTGAGTTTTACTTTTCTACTTCTAGTTTTTATTCCTTTGTGTGATGGTATTCTGAGTTGTCAACTTGATGGGATTAAGAGATGCCTAAGATGCCTAAGATTAACAGACTTCTGAGTGTGTTGATGAGATGATTGACACGTGGAGCAGCAAATGGAGAGGGAAGTCTCACCCTGAGCGTGGGCGGCACCGTCCAATAGGCTGGAGGTCTGGATGGAACAAAGGTGAAGGAGGAGGAAGCTGCGTGCAGACAGGACTGATCTTTCTTGAGCAGGAGCGTTTGCTGCTGCTGCTCTCCCCTGAGGACAGGGGGCTCCAGCTTTGCTCTTCCATGTGGGCTTTTCCCAGTGGTTCTCCAGGGAATTTCCAGGCCTTTCTGTCTTGGACTGGAGCTGCACCATTGGTCCCTCATGTTCTGAAGTTCTAGCTTCTCAGACTGGGTAGCTACTGGTTTTCCTGGCTCTCCGGCATGCAAATGACCATGTGGGACTTGCATCTATAAAGGGGTGACCTGATTTCATAAACTCCCTTTTATAATATACATATCCTGTGGGTTTTGTCCCTCTAAAGAGCCTTGACTAAAACACCCTGTTTAATCCAACCTGTCCTCCCCTTTAGTTTGGCTCTAAATTTAACTTCCAATCTCTTTTAAGTCTGTTTTATGGATATATCTGTTTTGACTTGCTGTCCTAACAAACATTGTCATAGTACATAAATTTCAGTATAACCCTTTAGTTCTACACACATCATCAGGCTCCTCATCATCTTACCTCACGATCTTCTGGACACTGCAGCTCTCAGCCAGGCTGGCTTCCATCAGAATTCTCCAATGGGAGGGGGGAGAGATTGTTGAGCCAGAGCCAATGAGAATATAGATGTACTTCTTGGTGCCAGAGGTATCACTTTTGTATCTTTAACCACATCAATGTTATAATACTGCTTGAACATTTCATTTCATCTGGAGACTTTAAAAAATATCTAATGAGGCTGGGCATGGTGGCACACACCTATAATCCCAGTACTTGGGAGGCTGAGACAGGAGGATCACAGGTTTGAGGCCAGCCTTAACAACCTAGTGTGACCCTCAACAATCTAGTAAGACCCTGTTTCAATAAATAAATAAATAAATAAATAAATAAATAAATAAAAAGGGCTGGAGGTGTATCTCAGAGTTCAATGCCCCAGGTTCAACCCCCAGTACCAAAAAACCAAACCAAACCAAACCAAACAAAAACTCACACCAACCAACCAACCAACCAACCAACCAACCAACCAACCAACCAACCAACCAAATCACCACAACAAAATATGTAATGCCCAGGAACCACCACTGGAGATTCTGAAACAACTGGTCTGAAGTGGGTCCCAGGCACTGATCTTTAAAAAAAAAAAACAGACAGGGAAATTCTATTGTCTACTCAAGTTTGAGAATCACTGGTCCATGAAAAATTTTGAAAAACTACTAACTGTGGCTTTGGCTCATTGACGATGTATTGGTCAGTTACCGTTGCGTAAGGGACAACTACAAAATCCTACAACAGGAAGTATTTATTGTCATTTGTGCATCTCTGAGGGTCTCAATGTGGTTGACTAGCCTGACTCTGGCCATGGGTTTAGTTTATCTTGGGCTCATAGGACTCTCACTCTTTGGGACCAAGGGCATGTTGTCGTCATGGCTATGGCAGAACAGCAAGGAAAGTGAGTGGAAACATTCGATGTGTCGCAGGGCCTAGCCTCTGGATTGTCACATTTTTTCTTCTGCCCGCATCTTACTGGCTAGAGTCAGTCACGTGGTCCAGGCCAACCTCTCAGGTTCTGCGTAATCTGACAGCACTTCTGTTACTTTCCTCAGCGGTCTCTCTCACTGGAATTATCTGGAACAGAGTTACAATTGAGAATCGCCATTTCCCACTACAATTCTCCCCAGACTGAACGAGACTCCAGGAACGCGATTATTGTTTCCTCCAGCTAGTGAAACTTGCCACTTAAACATGATCTCCCAAGTCACTGTCTTTCTGCAGCTGTTTGCTTGCTCCCCCTCCATACTTTTGTTCACGGTCTGTTGGTGTTCAAAGCCACAATGCATCCTAAAACAAGAGGAAACATCTGTAATATCAGTCCTCTATGTGAAGTTATGATATTTTATTTATCATGGACTTTATATTTTTTCAAGCATCCCATTGACATGTTACTTATTTTGGTTCCTGAGTTTTTTTTTGCTCCTTCGATGTTGTGCCCCTACTCTTCAGAAGAGTGGGCCTGGGTGTATTCATGGCCTCCGTGGGTCTCGCCTTGTTCCCTCCTCTATAGGATACTGCTGGGTGTAACCAAGAGCCTTCTTTTCTTCTTTAGCTCTTTCCATAAACTGCTTTTCTAGAACAAAACTCAGAGGACTATTTATTTGCTAAGTGCACATGCTTCTGTGATGCACTTCTGTTTCTGTTTTGAGAGTAGACAGGATGGCCTCTCTTCTCTGCTAGTAGGCTGACCTCCAGAAGTTCTAGGGGGAAGCCCGCCCCATCTCCCAGTGGTATCTGAACTCGGGGACATAGGGAACTCAGCAGTCCGTGGAAAGACTTCTTCACATGTCCCTCCACAGGGCACTGGGGCATATGGTAGGTACAAATTAAAAACAGTCGCAACCTAGATATCTAATTATTCCCTAAGGCAGATATGTAAATCAAGCACACGAATAATTCTGGGTTATAAACTCAAACCCTTTACTATTAATTTTATGAGGGACACAGGGGGAAAAACGTCCTCTTTTTGGTAACCTTTAGAAAGGTGACTCTTGGATCAAGAAAGTCACACGGGATCATGACACAGTGCGGATTATGGAGTCAGAAAGCCCAGCGTTTGCAACTTGGCACAACCACGGGCTAATGCGTGACTTTGAGAACATTTCTTAACCTCTCTGCATCTCTGCTGAACAAGGACAATGGCTTTCCTTTGTGAGACAGAGGGATACAAATATATCTCATGGCATATAACAGCCCTTAGGCCGTGATGGTTACGGGGTACCTGGGTTTTTGAGCTAGAAAAATGGTTGCTGATTTAGGCATCAAAGCTTTCACTGAGTATAACCTGTGAGATAGAAGTCCTTAAATTTTTCTTGCAATCCACTTTCCTAAATCAAGATTGAGCTTGATTTATCTTCCCCTGATGCACCAGGGCCATTACCAGGCACAGCTGTTTCCCCGGCTCTGATGAGAGGCAGAGATGCCCCAGGACTTACTGACTCATGACGAGCGGCGTGTCCTTGTCCACTGGCTTAAGGTGTCAGCCTGCTTCCTGTGCTTTACGCTCTTCAGTCTCCTCCCTTACCGTCACTTGATCTTGCTACTCTGCTGGCCTCTTCTTACTTGCTGGTCCTGCGTGGTGGTAGGTTTGTAAACCAGATGGCTAGCTTAATAACATTGTGGGCACAAAAAGACTGAGAGTAAGCACTGAGGGCATCCTTACCTAGAAGGTATACATTTTGTGACATCTATTTCACAATGGGTTAACTCCCAGGCTAAGTCCTAAATGGACAAAGTTGCTGAGTGCCTGGAGTTTGGATGGTAACATGGAATTTCAATAGTTTCTATTTCTTGGAATAGATGGAGGGGCTCCCGTCTTTTTTCCACTAGGATCATGCTTACTTCGGGAGAGCCAGGGCTCTGTTTCCTCTGCCTTGATATCTTTCACAATGCCCAGTGTATTCCATATTCATTAGACTTGCTAATAAATAGTTCGCTGCCTTAAATTAGATTTAATGTAATTTACTTGTCTAGAAAAAAGTAAACGCCCCTAAATCATAGTAGCAGTGTGTGAGAAACAAAACAAAGCATGAATCTTTGAAGAAGATTTACTTCTCCCTTTGGAAAATTAAAATAAATGGCTTGAGAGAAACTTGTTTGTGAAATGGTGTTTAAGGGTGTGGGGATGACACCCTAGAACGATGGAGCTGTGGGGCTGTTGCTGACTGTATCCATTGGTGTGGAACAGCCCATCCAAGGCTCAGGACATTTTACATGAGAGCAATAGGTAGGACAAATATCCTGGCTTTAAATTACTCCCTATATCTATAGGTTAGAGTGGGTTTATGTAAAACGGGCTTTTGAATTAGGTTGGAATTCAGATAAAATTCCATAATGAAATGTATGACTAGAGAAACATTTATTCCTAAAAAGAATATATGCTGCGAATATCTCCCCCGTGGAGACCACCCACATCAATCAATGCCGGAATGGATATATCATGGTATACTCATGCAGTGGAACACTACGCAGTTGTGAAAATGAATGAACTACGCACCGCTCGTTTACTTACATACAACATGATTGATTTGCAACACGTAATGTTGAAAAGTCACAGGAGAGTGTATGTCACTATGCTTCCATTTGTGTAAAGATAATAGACAAATGGAACTGTGTTTTATTTAAAGTTGTACTCGTGGTGATAAAAGGTATGAGAGTTTACAGGGTACTATGTTGCTGAGCTCTGGTGTTCAGTAGGTTAGATGTTAGCAATGCATGTTTGACCTCCAATATTTGTGACTTACATGGGTTTATTGGAAGGTAAGTCAAGGAGCACCTGTACTGGTTGCCTCTGTTCTGCTGTGATCACCAACAATCCTGAAATTTCAGCAGCTTGCAATAATGGATTTAACTTTCTGCTTTCACATTGTTGTTGGCTTCATTTTAGGATCATGGCTGATGGAACAGCTACCATCCAGAACATGCCCAGAGGCAGGCAGAAAACGGGAACAAAACAGGCTTGCACAGACTTTGAAAATGTCTACCCAGTCATTTTTTTTCTTTTGGTACTGGGGATTGAACCAGGGGCATTCTACCTCTGAGCTACATCCCCAGCCCTTTTTATCTTTTATTTTGAAACAGGGTCTCACTAAGTTGCTGAGGCTGGTCTCAAACCTGCAATCCTCCTGTCTCTGCTTCCCATGTACTGGGATTTCAGATGTGTACCACTGTGATCTGCTTACCCAGTCACTTCTGATCAAGTTCCATTTGCTAAAAGCCTGACCAATCTAACTTCAAGTGCAGTTCTACCACGTAGCCGGAAGGAGGGTGCCAGAGTAATCACAAACAAGTATAGTCATCACCAAAGGAATGATTTACATAAAAGTCAGGACATCTCTGAAGGGCTGGAAGGGGATGCAATTTGGGAAAGACATAGAAAGGCTTCTGAGGTATGTTAATACCCTCTTGACCTGGTTGGTGAACTTGTAAGTTCCAATATTCCTTAAACGGTCTCTCTAATTTCTTATACTCTTATTTATATATTTCAAGAGAAAACATAAAAGAACCTTTAAAATATACAGATCATACAAATGGTAATATAGTTATAGACAATACCTGGAAAGATTTAAGAAATACTGCCAAGTCTGAAGAGAGGCAGAAGAAAGGAGGGGAGATGAAAAGGGAAATTTTACATTTCATTTTATAGACTTCTGTCTAAATTTCTTTTTTTATAACCCATGTGCTTTGCTTACACAGTGAAAGCTTAACTTTTTTGACAGCATAAGAAATGAAGACGCAGAACAAAAAGCACTATGGGCCTCAGTGGAGGAGAGGGCAAAGGTGTTGGCAGTGATTCTCAGAGCAGGCAGGAGTGGACGGTGCTCGGGGGAGGATAAGCAGGCCCAGCTCTGAGACATCAGAAAGGAGCCTGGATGGGATTTCACACCAAGACTCTCCAGAGTGGCGAGCTCTGGTCACTGGCCAGCATCTTACATTTTATACTAGGGATTGAACCAGGGGTATTCTACCTCCCAGCTACACCCCGAACCCATTTTATCTTTTATTTAGAAGCAGGGTCTTGCTAGGTTGCTGAGGCTGGCCTCAAACCTGCAATCCTCCTTTCTCAGCTTCCCAAGTACTGGGATTACGGGTGTGTACCACCACACCTGGCTTCTGCCCAACATCTTAAACCCTTACAGGCTACAGGAGCAGAGGGTGAAGGCCTTGGGCAATTTATGTAGGGTCTGAAAGGAGGTCCTCTTCCTGTCATGGTTCAACTGAGCTGAAACAACTAGAAATTTCCCCAGGAACATGGGAAGTGAATGGAATATATTGCACATGTAATTGAAATTTAATTTCATAAAGAACAGCAAGGGAGCTATTTTTGTTCTTGGTTGTGAAATCTATTAGGAGGAGGAAAAACATTTTTCATTTGGACATTGAAATTTAACATATATCTACATGTTCAGCTGTGGAGAATATGACAGTTGAATTATTCCTTGAGGATGCCTTGGATCTATTTTAGAGAAATGGCATGCAGTGTTCTGGAAGGTCAAGGAAGCCTGGAGACATAGGTGTGTGTAACAGAGGCAGGGACTCCATGTTATTGGACTTCAGGGGGCTGGAGAGGAAGGGAGAAAGAAAGAGGACTTGGGTTCATGTATCAGTGTTTTGCAGCTGCTGTAACAACCCCAAACAGAGCAGTTTCAAACAACAGAAGTTTACTCTGTCATAGTTCTAGAGGCCAGAAGTTCAATGTCAATTTCATTGGACTGAATCAAGGTATTGCTAGGTCCATGCTCCCTATGGGGGTTGTAGGAGATAATCTTTCTTGCCTCTACCAGATCCTGGTGGCCACCAGGGTTCCTTTGTTTGTGACCACGCCACTCTAGCCTCTACCTCTGTCTTCATATTGCTTTCTCCTCTGTGTGCCTGTACTTTCCCTCTATTTCTCTTTTGTAAAGATACTTGTGATTCCTTTTATTTTTTTAATTAAAATTTTTTTTTTGCGGTACCAGGGATTGAACCCAGGGGCATTCTACCTCCAAGCTATACCCCTGACCCTATTTTTTATCCTTTATTTTGGAACCGGGTCTCACTAAGTTGTGGAGGGCCTCACTAAGTAGCTGAGGCTGGTCGCGAACCCGGATCCTCTAGTCTCCGCCTCCCAAGTACTGGGATTACAAGCGTGCGCCACCATGCCTGGCTTGTGATTCCTTTTAGAGCCCACCTAGAATATCCAGGGAAATTTCCCCTTGTTAAGATTCTTAATTTAATCACATCTATAAAGACCCCTTTTCCGGTATATATACACAATGGAGTATTATTCAGCAATAAAAAAGAATGAAATCATGTCATTTGCAGGAAATTGAAGGAATTGGAGATTATCATGTTAAATGAAATAAACCAGACTCAGAAAGACATGCAGTACATGTTTTCTCTTATATGTGGGATCTAGAGGAAAAAAATATGACATGAAAGTAGAGGGGGAGGAAAAAAAAAGTAGACAGGACTCTATTAGAGAAAAGAAAAGGGATCAGGGATACGGGAGGGTAGAGTGAGGGAGGAAAATGGATGGTGGATATGACCAAAGTATGTTAATATGCCTGTACAAATATGCCATAATAAACCCATTATTCTGTTTCATTAATATGAACTAATAAAATAAAATACCCTTTTTCCTTTATAAGGAAACATTTATAGTTTCCAAGGTTAAGACCTGGTATTTTCTGGTGGCTATTGAAAATCTTATTAGAATCCAGATCATACAAGTTGATCTTTGAATTTTCTGTGCTAGAAAATGAGGAGGCGGGCGGTACAGGGACCTGTGGACATTGCTGTCTAGTAAATATATCCTGCACGTTCAGCCTGGACAGGTGTTTCTTGTTGGTTTATTGTTCCTATAGTGTATCTTTGAGCAACAACAACTATGTGGCCCTTGGGAATTGTCATCCCTCCAAGTTACTCCATGCCGGAGAAAGAGTTATTATTGATAGCTCCTGGTACTATGATTTCTTTTGAAAACGGGGCGAAGGACATTTGCGTTTGACTCATTTGGGAGCCAGCTGGTGTTTACATTAAAATGAAAGGGCAGAAATCTTTTCTGATCTCAGTTCCCTCCTAAGTGAACACCCAGCATCGTCATTCAAAATGATAATTGCATTCATCAACAGACCCACATGAGTGGATTTCGGGACTGCCGGGGGGTCCGGTAATACATATTCCATTTATTTCTGTCCCAATCAGAATCAGTAAAGCAAATCACAAATAAAAACAGAAAGCAATTTTACTAAATGTATTAGCATGAAAAAGCAGTTAAGTGTCACCGAACAGAAGAGGAACAATTACTTTTACGTAGGAGCCAGTGATATGTTTCTCATTGTGAGGAAATTTTTGATTCAGTAAAAAGAGCTGCCTCCTCTTTGTGATTGTGTCTCTCTTCATGCCTTGTGGAATAATTTAGTTCATTTCTCAGTTGAAAGCCTTCTTTACACTTGTAAGATAGTATGTCTGACAGGTTGTTTTCTTTCTTTTTTGTGGGGAGGTTATTGAGGCAATAATGGGAGCAGCTCTTTTTTCGGTGTTGATGTTTTTGTCACATTTGTCAAAAGCGCATTACTTTTGAATTTTAAGGGTCTTTCAAAGGCCAAATCAAAAACTCCAGAGTAGACGTTGAAAGTTAATGCCACCACCAACTTTGCTCTCACGTGGCCTACCCGTGCCAAGTGAGGACAATGCTCCCTCTGGTGCCATGTGTATGGAGGCCAGTGGAGGAGGGTGGAAAGTCTTCCTGAAAGTACCAGCAAGGGCAAGCAGGTGTAGCACATGGCAAACACATATAAGCTTAAAGAATTTTCAGTGTCATGGGGGAATTGATTTTATAAGTCAACATTGACAATGTCCGGTGACTCACAGGGGGCACAGGCAGGACGAGAACCCAGTGCTCTTTCCAAGACAATACATGCTTCCGGTAGCTGACAAAGCCCATTTAAAAAACTGAGCGCTTATGCAAACACAGCCAGTCAGTCACACACACACTCAGCTCCTTTTGCATTTTTCGCTTGCTTGCCTGGGTTGAATAGACAACCTACTCTAGTAAGAAGAATGCATTGTAACACGGACATGGAGATGATCTGTACTCTTAATCCAAAAAGATATCAAGATATCAGGGCAATGTTGCTTCAGAGGACAAAGGAAAGGAATGCTGTATTCCACCAGATCAGCACTGAAGAATAATTTAAAAGAGCACTTTTATTGGAATCACCTAGGCCACTTACTAAGAATTTGGATTCCCCCCTCATCTCAGACCTCTGAAACAGATGATGTGTACCCCTGCTTGTGTTTGGTCTCCATTTGCATGGTATATCTTTTCCCATCCTTTCATCTTTAGCTTCTGAATATCTTTACCTGTAAGATGAGTTTCTTGAAAGTAGCATATTGTTGGATTATGCTCTTTAATCCACATTGCTGGTCTATGCATTTTAATTGGGGAGTTTAGACCTTTAACATTCGATGTTATTACTGAGAGATTATTTTTGTTTCCTGTAATTTTGAATTATATTTTCTGTTTGATATAGTGTTATTTCTCCTTCACTTAGTTGCCCATCTGGTGGAATTCACCCCTTCTCTGGTTCTGGTATTTATTTCTTTTTTCTCCTTTGTGTTTTGTTTCTTTATGTATTTTTTTTCTGGTGCCAGCTTAGTAGTCATGAATTCTTTTAGTTTCCATTTGTCTTAGAAACTTTTTATTTCTCTGTCAATTTCTAATGCCCTTGGTTTGTGCTTCTAAATCTTCTTCAATGCCTATTATCCATAAGTTAGGTCATTTCATATTATCCATATTTCTTGGATGTTTTGGTCATGTTGTCTTCTCTATATTGTTGATGGTGTGGTAAGTTTTGAACGAGCTGTCTTCTATGAGTAAGACTCTATTTTCCATGTGGTCTCATCTACCAGAGGTGGTTTATGTTGAAGTCTTGAATTCATTTATTGACTCCTTCATTTCACTCAAAGCCTCTTTTTGGTTCTTACTTAGGGCCTCAGTTTCTATTTTCATATGTTCTTTCATTTCCTATTCACTTTCTCTGATTTCATTTCTGAGGCCTTTGATCATATTCAAAATCAAAATTTTGAATTCTCTCTCTGGCAGTTTCTGCATCTCAGTATTGGTGAACTCTCTTGTTGTTGAGTTGTGGGTGTTTATTATTTACTCATTGGTTTTAATTCTCATGTTTTCAGAATTCTCAGGTTTGTATTTCTGTTGCACTGGCATCCTCTTCCTCTTTGTGTGAGAGTCCTAGGTCTATTTGTTATCCCTTTACAGTAAGACTTATTGGGGGTATATATTTGCCTCAACAAATCTATCTCATATAATCAGACTTTTGAGTTTGTCCCTCAGTACCTCTTTAAGAAAATGTAGTTCTTAGTCAGTGCAGGAAAAAAGGAGACTCTAATTGGCTGCAGGACACCATGCTCTCCAGGCACAAACTCAGCAGGATCTGAGACTATGATGTTCTGTTCAGAGCCTGTGGCCTATTGGTTGGAGTTGACAGACACCATCACTGCTCTGCTGGTTGTGAACCCATGAAACCCTGCAGAGAACTAACCTCTGGCCTCTGTGGACACTGAGCATAAGCTCAGAAAGGCCAGAGATTACAGTGTTCCAAGCTTGTGGCCTGGCTGGCTGAGATTTGATGGCCCAGAGATACCACTGTTGATCTGCTGGTTGCAATCACATGGAACACTTTCACTCACTAGCATGCGTGATCACCCCACACAAACTTTGCTGGTGAAGAGAATGTTGCATTCCCAGCCTGTAGCTACAATTCCGTGAACCCTTGCTGGTCTGTGGCCTCCCTGCTTCCAGGGTGCAAGCTCTGGCAGGGAGAGATTGTACTGTTCTGAGCCTGGGGCTAGGGTTGCTCAATTATTCAGCCCCAGGGACACCGCTGCTGCTCTGGGAAGCTGAGATCATGTGAGACCTGGTTGGCCTCTGGTATTGGTGGTTATGGCATCTCTGGGCATGAGTTTATAGCCTTCTGAGCCTGTAGCACAGTTGGCTGAGTTATTTCACCCTATAGACACCACTGCTGGTGGTCCTGTGGTGATTGCTGGAGAACCTGCAGGGACGCAGCAAAATGCTGGCACTAGGTCCTGCCTGCCCGAGTGTCCCTAGGGACTGTTTGCTAATTGATATTTCTGCTGTGTCTGACTATAGCCCCCACCCCCACCTCTGCAGGGATGATTTGCCAACTCACAGACCCTACTGGCAGGCTCCCGCTGGGGCAGTTTGTACACTCATGGTCTTGATGCGTGCCACTCTGGTCCCTGCAGGAAGGACCAGAGTTCTGCTGCAGCCATAGGAGTTTGCTGGGCAGTTTGGATGGGTTGGTTTGTAGATTCACCTTGGTCTTGATGAGGCGGGGTGTAGACACTGGGGTCCCTGCAGGAAGGACCTGTCATTTCTCAGTCTGAGTTCAGCTGCAACTGTAGGAGTTCACAGGGCACTTGGCCAGGCAGTCTGGAGACTCACAGTCATGAAGTATTTGAGTGTGGAGAGAAGAATTTGATTGCTTTTGATGTTGGTTTTCTGCAATCCCTGGCTTGACAAAATTCTGCTTCTTCTTTGCTGGAGTTGGTCTCTGAGAGTTGTGGGTCCCAGCAGCTGCTAGCCCTGACACAGGCTTACCAAGATGCCATCCGCCTCCATTCGCTGCTAACCAATTGAGAGGTGTGGAGCTCTTTTCAGTCCTCTGCTTTCTGTGCTGCATGCAATTCTACTATGTTTTGACTATCTTTCTTCTGTTGAGTTCTGACTGCTTTTCTTCTCTTACCAAAAATCAGTCTAGCCGCTGACTGAGTTCTGAGTCTCGGGGTGACTGAACTGTGCTGTCTTTCTCTACTCTGCTATCTTTAATCCCCAAGCACCATTTTGTATAAATTTCCACTCTATGTGCCTCAAGAGAGCAGGCCTTTGAATCAGTTACAAGGAAGCTGATTGGTCTAAGGCAATAAAGAAGGATCCGTAACCCCTTGCAAATGATTGGTTCAGGTAAGATCGTGTGATATTAATTCTGGCCAATGAGAAACAAGGGGAAGTCTGCTGAGAAGATTCCGAAAAAATGTTTCCTGCAGTCTCCAAAATAGTCACAATGAAACACTTAAATTCTGTTGTTGACATTTATGTTGATATATGTAATAATTACCTCTTAGGCAACCATCTTGGGATAACAAAAAGAATTAAACTGAGGTGACCATGCCAAGTATGGCTCAGAGGAAAGAGAGAAGGAACCTTGGATCCTTGTCAAGCTCCTTGGACTCTCTAATGGATCCGCCTTGCAACCTCCTTATCTTAGAGCCTCTTGTAGTATGAGATAATAAATCCCCCTGAGCCACTGGGCATGTGTATATGCGTACTTATGTGTACATGCTTGTTTGTGTTGAAGTGTGGCTAAAGGCTTCCTAATGGACAATATTGTGAAAAAGAAAACCAGTTCTGGTCCATGGTCCAGATGGCAAAAATATGGCAAACACTTTGATTTGAATGTGACGGATGCCAATTGGAAGTTTTAGGAGGAAGCTGGGCCTTGGAATGGAGATGCAAGAGTAAAATTCAATGTATCTGATGGAGAAATTTAGGAGTGAGATCTCGAATTCCCTTTTCTTGTTTGGTACCAGAAGATTCCACTGTTGCTGGTCCACAGACCACAATTCCAGGCATCAACGGCTACTGACTAATATAATGCTACTTCCCTATCTCAGGAGGGCAAGCTTACAACCAACTACGATTCTGAAAGAAATAAACTTTTTGTAGAAAGTTTGGGATAATTCTCTAAGGTAAAATAACACGGAAATTCTATTTAACTCATACGATGGAAATCTAAAAAGTCTCATTTTGATTTCACACCATGTTACATCTGTGACAGAGACAAACTTCTCACCTCCAGAAAGGAGAAAGATATTTGAAGAGTGGCGTTCTTTTTCTTCCATGCCATAGAATGCAATAGGAAATGGGCGAGCAAACACTGGCAATTGAGTGTAAATGTTTAGACAGCCATAGCAAACCTTGGATAATAGATGCTTCAACACCAAGAAACTATTGTCATTTAAGCTCGGAGATAATTCCACCGGTGGTTCTCAGGAGTGGTGACTTTTTCTCCTATGGTCAAGAAATGACAGAATCATTCCATATGAAATTTGACTTGTCATATTAAAAGTTTT
Organism: Glis glis; assembly: GCA_004027185.1. NCBI lineage: Eukaryota > Metazoa > Chordata > Mammalia > Rodentia > Gliridae > Glis > Glis glis. The sequence continues at coordinate 18,235 of PVJS01017395.1, forward strand.
GGAAGTGCCTGACTGGTCAAGGGTGAAGACGCCTGTTAAAGAAAGTTAAACTTGTATGCTCATGTGAATGTTGATATTCTGAGTTTAGACTGAGGGACATTATGATTCAATGAAATGACATCTCTACATTTATCCAGTAATTTTGAGGAATTTAAATACAAACTAGTAGCTGGGCATTGTGATGCATGCTTGTAATCTCAGTACTTGGGAGGCTGAGACCACAGGATCTGGGTTCGCAGCCAGCCTCAGCTACTTAGGCCCTCTGCAACTTAGTGAAATCCTGTTTCAAAATAAAGAATAAAAAATCGGGCTGGGGGTGTAGCTCGGTGGTAGAATGCCCTTGGGTTCAATCTCCAGTACCACCACCACCAAAAAAAAAAAAAAATACAAACAAGTAGTAAAAATGGCTGACAGGAAAGTAAGGCAGAGTGGAGAAAGCATTTCGGGCTATGTGGAGCAGCAGGAAGCATTTCACTGGGAAGCTGTGTTGAAGGTGTGACTTGAAAATGAGTAAGACTTGGCCGGGAGGCTGGGATAGGGGTGGGGCTGGAGGAAGTCATTGTAGGAAGACCGAAAATAGTGTGCAAAGGTATATAGGCATTCAAGTCGCGATGTACAGGCAATGGAAAGAAAAAATCAAATAAGAAATTTGCACACAATTCACGCAATTATATAGTTGTCATTATTTCTATGGTTTCTATAATTTGGAGTCTAGAGAAAAAATTAAAATAAAAGGAAATCTTAAAATTGCATTTGGAACCAGCAGATTGGCACATGGCATGTTTCTTGAATGTATTGTATGGTCAAAGACTAAATTGTTCTGGGACCGACAAAAACGATGAACTATGAGATGGGTCATTATAAGGCAGTGTAGAGAGGTAGCTCTGTGAGTCTTTATTTCCCTTCCTCCCTCCCTCCTTCCCTCCCTTCCTTCCTTCCTTCCTTCCTTCCTTCCTTCCTTCCTTCCTTCCTTCTTTCCTTCCTTCCTTCCTTCCTTTCATGGGTTTCTGAAGAGTAACCTGCTTCTTCTAAAGACATTCAATAGAAATCCCTCCCCCCAAACCAAAACCAAAACCCCTGAACTCTATCTTCCATTATATAACTCAAAACACTGAACTCTATCTTCCATTATATAACTCAAAACACATTTGTGAAAGGATTTGACCCATAAGCTGCTCATGTTTTTTGGCTTTATATTGTTGCAAGGAAGAATGTTCCGAAATTAAGTGCTATTGATTTGTAAACTTTTTGAGGCTAGGCGCATTAGACAAGTTTCAAACAGAATTAGGAAATCTATTGTGGACCTTGTGGTTAATTTAGAGGCTAAAGATAATAGCCGAGGGATAGGAAATTTTAAAATGACACTGGAATCAGCAGATCGGCACATGGTATCATGAATATGTCTGGCTTATGATTCTCTGTTTCATTTGAAATAAATCTAATGAGAAGACTCTAGTGAGAATTACTTGTTAATACACAAACTGCTTTAACTTGAAATTTTCACCATTTTCCCAGGCAATGCGCAGATATCAGCATGCTGGGTTTCTGAATACTCTACTGCTGTTAATCATGCAGAAGGGAGCAAAGTGCGGAGGGATTTATAGTCTAAGTCCTTCGGTGCATTTGGGAGATGCTGAGGATTCATAAGAAAACCCCAGGAATGGACTTCCTGGAAAAAGTCTCTGAGTTAAGGGAAATCTGCATTGTTACCCTGATATACTCACCCCACCCATCCTCTACCACATGAAGTCAACAGTAATGTGTAGTTAGGGACTGGAATCTGAGAGGAATTGTGAGATATATTGGAAAAAGTGTTTTTTTTCTTTCTTATGAACCTTCTTTTAACTATCCACTGGGATATAGTCTATCTCTGTTCCTATTAGATTTTAGGCACTAGGCTTTTAATGAAGTTTAGTAGGACACAACTATTCAAATTGGTCTTTGCTTTCTCTGAAGTTGCCCCAGGAATTCACAGAGCCACTACCCACAAAAAGGGGATCCTTGCACTGCTGTAAAGTAGGCTTTCCAGATTTAACAAATAAAAAATAAGGACACCAGTTAAATTTGAATTTCAGATTTAAATATTTTTTTTTAGTATATGTAGGTCACACATATTGCACAAAACCCTACTAGATATTGGGTCTTTGATTTCCCACCTCCTTGTGAAATCTTGTATTCTGCACAGTGCTTTCTTGGGAAGAGGACCCTAAAATTGTGCCCCAGACTCACTCTTGGAGTTTGAAAATTGGCTTTCCCTTAATATGGAAATTAGCTGTCACAAAGTTCTCTGAGTAGTAATTAGCCATTGTAAACCAAAGAACTTCCCATTGCTCATGCTCACAGAATAAACCTATGCTACTAGAAGGACCTTTGTAGAGGAATGAGTTGACCTGACTCGTAGAAACTAGAAAATTCCATAATGAGGAAGGTTTCCTGACCTCCTCTCTCAGGAAAGAAAGGCAGCCAGAAATACGGCTTTTGAGTCCCACTTAAGAAAAGTGTCAGGAGCAACTGTTTCAGGGCTTGTGGCATTAATAGTTCGGTAAGATTTCAAGAGTCCTGGTGATTTCCTATCCCTTTTGTCATAGTAATCTCTCTGTTTTCCCATAGTGACTGACAGTGAAATCCTCAAAAAATTAAAGAACGGGCTTCTGGTTGAAGAAATGTGGCAAAGTACTTGATTTAAAACTCTACTACTACAACACTTGGAAATGTAGGATAGCATAAAATACACATTGTTCTTTTTTGGTACTAAGGGTCAGACCCAGGGGCATTCAATCTCTGAGCTACACTCACAGTCATTATTATTATTATTTTTTTTTTGTTTTGAATCAGGGTCTCCCTAGGTTGCTGAGACCCTCACTACATTGCTGAGTATTGCTACATATTTGAGGATTGCCTCAAATCTGCAATCCTCCTGCCTCAGCCTCCCAAATACTGGGGTTACAGGTATGTGCCACAGCACCTGGCTAATAGACACTATTCTAAATGCATACCCAAGAAAAGAAAGAGAAGGAAATCCCAGGTGCTGAAAACTAAGCTGGAACTGAAAACCAGGCAAGAAAGCATGTGAGCTGGTATGATGGATTGGGATGAGGCCTAATACCAGCATCAGGGCTTGAATTTTGGCACCTGTGAGGTGATAGGGAAAGCGGTCCGGGCCCTGTGTGAGAGAGGTCTCAGAGTTTGCACACCTGCCTGCAAAGTGGCAGGGTCAGTGACAAGGAGAACACAAAGTATCTTGTTTCCCCATTTTTTGCTAGGTTCTTGGTAGGAATTCAAAACTATAGGGTTCAGGCTCCCATGGTTTTGGGAAACCATGGGAGCTATACAAACTATACAACTAGTATAGTCTGAAGATGCCAAGAAAAGAGACTAATATGCAAATTATCCTGAGACCAGTGATATTTTATTCATGAAGCTATCAGAAGAAGCAGATGTAACCTGTAGTATTAGGGAATTTGCACAGAAGGAACGCCTCACTAATTACCAATCAAAATTACTGAACAATGATACAATCTAAAATTAGTGAGAGAGGGTATAATAAACAGCAAGATCAGAATCCTGGATTCTAGAATATTAGAATTTGAGGTAATGTAGGTACAATGGGAATATAAAGAGAATATAAACTAAGTGTGTTTAAAATTATTAAGACATAACGAAGAAACTAAAACCCAAGGATTGAAATTGGCAGGGGTGGAGGGCAGAGTGCTGGGAACCCACTATGAAGAAAAAAGAAAATTTAAAAAAGAATTAAGTAATCAGTGCCCTTTAAATGGCCACACTGCCAAGAACTGCTAATGCCTACTTGTTTATTTAATGCAAAGACTTTTCTATATAACCCTTACTTAGATTTATATAAAACAAATGTTCTATTATTGTAATGGATGTGAACCTCACTTCAATAAAATCAAATGTATATTAAAAAAAGAATTAAGTAAAACTTCCACTACTACAAAATGTGTAGTCATTATCAAGATAAGTAATGGACTTTAGAATTTTATTATTATTATTTTTGGTACTGGGGATTGAACTCAGTGACATTCTACCTCTGAGTTACACATCAGCCCTTTCTATTTTTTATTTTTTGCTTTGAAACAGGGTCTTGCTTGGTTGCTGAGAGTCTTGCTACTTGCTGAGGCTATTCTTGAACCTGTAATCCTCCTGCCTCAGCCTCCCAGGTACTAGGATTATAGATGTGTACCACCACGCCTGGCTCTAGAATTGGTTTTTCCAGTAAAAAAAAAAAATAATATTTTATTGGGGCTTGTGTTGAAATTTATAGAATAAATTATGGAAAAATAAGGTACAAGAATAGCTGGGAGACGTCCAAAAAATTAAAAGCAAAATAAAGCTCTACTACAACAAGCTAACTATTAAGACATCATAGAGATATAGTGAATTATAGGCACTTGAACAGAAAATCCACAAATAGGTCTAAGAATTTAATAAATGACACAGATCAAATTTTAGGAGAAAGGATGGATTACTAAAAATAATGCTGTGTAGCTATAGGTATTTAAAAACAAATAAGTCTGTATTTGGATTTATTTGTCACACCCATCCCAGGATGAATTATGGATTGTTCTAAAACTTAAATGGTAGAAGGCAGCAGCATTCATTCTTAGCTGATATAACAAAGAGGACATAAAATGCAGTTTTACAAGAAAATAGGAATTTCTTTCTTTCTCAAAATAAAAATCTTGAAGTGAGTGGTTTAGAAGGTTGCTTCTCATGTTCTGCCCAAGACCTAGATTCCTTCCCTCTTATTTTACTACCATTTGGTGGGATGTCCCCCACAGGACTGAAGCGAGTTTGCAGGTACATTTGTGTTCATGTTCCAAGGGAGGCATGGCCTAGAAGTTACATATATCTGCTCCCATTCCACTAATGTTACCTACCCACATGGCTGCACCTAGAAGTGGAGGATTCTGGGAAGCACAGTCTTGAACTAGTTGGCCCCTTGCTCAACTTCTGTTCTTTTACTCTAGGAGCAGAGCAAAACAGGTTTTGAGGAATATCCAGCAATCTCCTCCATACTACTCTTTTATATTTTAATAATTTTCAATATTCGGAAGGCCCTTTTAGGTATGTTACAAAATGTTTATGCAACAAAAAGCACTAAATTAAATTTGACAACATTAAGGAAATTAGTGCCTGACAAAACCTCCATGAGCAAACTCAAAAGACATGATAATCTTGGAAAACTGTCTACAAGTCATTTTCAGGCAATGGGATAGTTCTCTAGTGTATGAGGAAGCCCTAAACCAAAACAAAATAATTCTGCCTATATGTTCTTCTAGGCATTCTGTTGTTTTAGGTCTTACATTTAGGTCATTGATCATTGTTAGTTGATATTTGTATATGGTGTGAAGTAAAGATGTTGACTTTATTCTTTTGAATGTGGATATTCATTTGCTGAAAAGGCTGTTCTTTCCCCATTACATGTGTTTGGCATCTTTACAAAACATCAATTCACTGTACCTGTAAGGGTTTATTTCTGTATTCTCAATCATATCATATTAATCTGTAGTCCATCCTTTCATGGGTACCATACAGTCTTTATTACAGTGATTTTGTAGTAAGTTTCAAATTTGAGATGTGTGGCCTTTTAGGATCGGCTTGTCTATTTCTGCAAAAAGGCTGCTGAAAGTTTGATAGACATTGCTTTGAATCATTGATAAATATGGGAAGTATTGCCATCTTAACAATATGAAGTTTTTAGATCCATGAACATGGGTTTTCCTCAATTTATTTAAATCTTTAACCTCTTGCAACAATGTTTTGTGTTTTTGGTGTACAAGTCTTGCACTTATTTTGTTGCATTTATATCTAAGTATTTTTTTCTTTTTTATTCTATTGTAAACAGAATGTTTGGTATGATTTTTGGATTGTTTAGTGCTAGTTCACAGGAACTCAATTGACTTTTTATATTGGCCTTGTAACCTGCAAGCATCATGATCTTGTTTATTAGCTCTGATAGATTTTTTGTGGGTGCCTTAGAATTTTCTGCATATAAGTTCATATGAGCTGCAAATAGCAGTAATCTCATTTCTTCATTTTAAATCTAGATGCCTTTTATTTATTGCCTAGATACCCTGGCTAGAACCTCCAGCACAATATTGAAAAGAGTAGCAAGAGCAAACATCCTAGTCTTATTCCAGTTCTTAGGAGGAAATCTTTCAATATTTACCTGTAAGTTTGATGTTAACTATGAATTTTTTTTGTAGATGTCCTTTATCAGGAGAAAAGATTCCCTTATATTCCTTGTTTTGAGTGTTTTTTTATCATGTAAATTTGTTAGATTTTTAGCAAATGCTTTTTCTGCATCCACTGAGGTGGTCATGTAGGTTTGATGGAGTATTAAGTTCTTCTATATGTAAAATCACTTCATCTGTATTTTGGCATTAGCATGGTATTCACAGTCATCCAGCACACACTGGTACAGGTCTATCAATTTTCTCACAATTTGTATCTATTGGAATTAAGTTTACTTCCGTTCTGATTGAGCTTTACTAGTTTAAAATATTTTATTTTTATATTTTTATTGGTGCATTATAGTCTTACAGTCTCACATCATATGTAGTAAATAGTAACATACATACACAGGCAACTGGTGAGTTTTCCCCTTGGATCCCTCCCAACTTCCTTCTTCCCCATACATGATATTGAGATTGGCATTGGTATTCTCATGTATACTCATAAGTAAATATTAGAAGCAAATGTGTGATCTGGATGTGGTGGTACCTCAATACTTTGGGAGCCTGAGATAGGAGGATCCCAGGTTAGCAGCCAGCCTCAGTAACTTAGCAAGGCCCTCTGCAACTTAGTGAGACCTTGTTTCAAAATAAAAAAAATAAAATTTGGCTGGAGGTGTATGGAGGTGTAGCTCAGAAACAGAATGCCCCTGGGTTCAATACCCAGTTTGGAGGATGTAGAATAATGGAAGAATTCATGCATTAGAATCACTAATTCTGAAATATGCCAACATGGGTGTAGGCATTGTAGAACCCCTCCCTTTGAGATCAGTAATGCCTGGTTGTCATTATAAATGCCAGTTTTTGACTTCCAAATCTTTTTCACACTCATGGTGTAAAGTTACATATTTCTGCTACCACTGAAGGGTCTATTAGATTTTTGTTTTATTTTCAATAGTTAAGTATTTCCAAGAGAAGAGTCATCTTTGCTGTGGTTACTAACACCATTTCCAAGTTTCTATTTAGGATCAAGACATTGATTGTTTTACTTGTGTGAATTTAAGAAAGCTATGAAAATGATCCCAGAGCACTTTGTGGTAGGTCCACTTCCTGGGACAGCATGACTGATCTTACATATTGAGAAGTAGAACTACTGTACATAACTGAATTTTCTAGATAATCAAAGCTTACTTCCTTAAACATTATTCTTTTTTGTTTCATCTATTTTGAACAGTATCTTTCTGAAATCTATAATACTTCTTAGCCTTGTTGAACAAAATATGTAGGAAATGGCTTTACCCTTTCTTAGAAAAGTCTTATGATTATGTTTAAAAACTTTCCTTGCCCCTCCACTGAATAGATTGTAGGATATTCAGTTGCATGGGTATTTATAATTTACCTAGTGGTTATTACATTGTTTGATAAAAGTATTTCACCTTTTTTTCCTTTTTATGAATGCTGTTATGACAAGTACCTTTAAACAGGATATTATTAAGGACATAAATTATTTGGTGTTATATAAAATCTGGTGCCTTCGGGGCCAATGAAGAGTATTGGGTTACTTGGCATTACACTAAAAGGTAATGTACATTGAGTTATGCTTTTGATTTTCATAATCTTTTAATTTTTTCTTCTCTCTTGATGTCAGAGATTGTATGTTACACCAATCATGCCTAGTTCATTCAACTTTTACCTCCTCAGTCCCATTTTTAATGCTTCTAATTAGCTGAAAAAGGGGAAACCAGGCAACTGAGTATGTATACTCATATGAAGAAAATGCAGGTATTGGATAAGTACCTTATAGCAAAGATTATCCAAGTTTTATTAAGTGGAATTATGTATCTGGCTTAGATAAACACCTCAGGTTTCTTTGCTGAAGTTCTTATTATCTACCTAAATTTAAAAATAAACCCAAAAATAATAAGAAGAGGTTTCAGATGAGGCATGCCCCAGGTAACAGAAAAATCCACTGAGATTTGTGAATGATGAAGAATATATTATTTTCATGCCCAGGTGAAGTGGTGTGAGTCCATGAGAGATCAGGAGGGAGGGACGCAGTAGAATTTACAGATCTGAGGAAATGCGATGATTTGCTTGGTTGCTGTCCCTCACAGCACGCTCCACAGACACACACACGACCCCCCGGTTCATCACGTAGTTCAGCAGACATTTCACCAAGGGCTCCATGACATGTGTTGCAGGACATTCGGGTGTCTACCTGATCTATTTGGAATGTCACATATTATTTGTCAGCATGACTGCTGATGCTAACTGCTGTATTTTGACAGTGAGGAGGCAGCTTCCACTTCCTAGGTGATTATCCCAGCAGTTCTTAAGGGAAAAGACAACTGTGCAAATCCCTGTGCATGACTTTGAGCTTGCTTCCAAAGACTCCAGGTGATAGTTTTGAAGGAGGTTGGGCTGGATGCTGGCTGCAGAAATGCCAAATGTAAATTCCACGCTAGGATGCCAGGGGGGGGGTCTCAGATGGCTAATGGCACACAGTGAGCCTCCTGTGAGAACCAGGATGATCATTTAGAAGAAGGGTGGAAGACAGGCTGGGGTAGCTGTGAACACACGAAGACTCTCCTGTCCCTGTGTCAGCCAACCACTGTGTCTTCCCAGATCTCCCCAAATTCCTTGGGTGGGAATGATATGAGTTGTGTGATGATATCATGGAATAAAAATGTTGTAAGATGATGTTAGGTAATATGCAAAGATAGACTTTGGGAATACTTTACTATATGTCAAATTCATATGCACACACACACACACACACACACACACACACACACACAGATTTGAGTGTTATTCCCGGCCATCGCAATCATTAGCTCTTTGATTTTAAGTCATTTAACAATTTAACATTTCAGTATCTTATCTATGAGGTGACTTGGGATGAGTACACTCTAACGGTTTAGTTCATAGTAGATTAGAAGCTGTGTATTGATTAGGTGTTATGGTTAGATATAGAAGGTCCCCTGAAGAGCTCATGTGTTAGTGCTGAGAGTTGACATAATTAAGTCATGAGGGTCGAAATCTTACCAGTACATAAATCTATTACTGGGTAGTAACCTAGGCAGGTGGGGTGTGGCCTTAGGGACTGTGTTTGAGTCTTTGAATCCCCACTGCTGCTCTCTGCTTCTGGTCTCTGTGATGTGAGAGCAGAGCACTTGCTCTCTCCCTCTGTCTGCTCCCTGATGTCATGCCCTGAGCTCTGCAGACCCAACCTGACATAGACTGAACTCTGGAATCTCCAAAAACAGTGAGCAAATCAATCTTCCTTCTTCTAAGTTGTGTGATCAGTTGTTTTGGATTACATCAGTGAGAATGTTGATGGAGACATTAGGGTATAGGTAAAGCCGCTGAAACAAAGAGATGTTATTGGGCGTGCTTTGAAAATTATACAAAAACTTGGGTTCCTTCAGGATATTTTATTTGACAAAATTTCACAATAGTCTATTCACAAGTATGACAGATTGCCTGTGCAACAAAACCCAGTGATCAGATATTTTATTCATTCTTTTCTTTTTTGCTTATGTAGAAACCATATTTATAGATTCATTTATTTTAGTGTATAAAAATTTACAATTTATATTTGTGTCGAATCCTTTATACCAGTTATGTTTATATTATCCTATAGTCTACCATTTGCACTATTTTTATAATATCTTCTTTTATACTTCAAGGAGGCTACTTTGAGTCAATGATTCATGTTCACTCACTGGGAGGAAAAATGTGACCTAATGGTAATAAAAAAATTGAAAATTTACAGGGATAGAAACACCATGGCTGAGATAAACTGTGTCCTGTCAACTAAGTCTCATCTGAGGCGAAGTGATGGACCTGGTACTCACAGTGCAATGTAACCTTTGAGAAAGTAAAGCCACTTAAGAAATGAATCAGATGTCTGTGTAAGTCATAGCTGAATCTACATTTCAAATTTGTAAAATATATTTAAACAAAATTGCTTCATAGCCCTTTTCTCTGAAAACTTCCTTCCATCCATCCACTAGCTTGATAGACATTAGTCTTCACATGATGCCTTGAGAGAAACAGCAAACTCCACTGAAGGTCAGCGGAAGGTCCCATGCCCATGACCCTCAGCGTTCGCTCCCTAAAGGGTTTCCAAGCCTGGCCATACGTCAGAACCACTGCGAAGCTTTTTGTTGTTGTTGTTGTTGGTACTGAGGATTGAAACCGGGGGCATTTTACCTTCAAGATACAACCCCAGCTCTTTTTATTTTTATTTTTGAAACAGGGTTTTATTAAGTTGTTGAGGGTCTCACTAAGTTGCTGAGGCTGAACTTAAACCTGTGATCCTCCTGTCTTACTCTCCCAAGTACTGGGATTACAGGTGTGCACCAACATGCCTGTCTGGGAGCTTTTTTTTTTTTTGGTACTGGGGATTGAACCCAGAGGGGTTCTACCTCCAAACTACACCCCCGGCCCTATTTTTTATACTTTATTTTGAAACAGGGTCTCACGAAGTTGCGGAGGGCCTCACTAAGTAGAGAGAGAGAGAGACAGGGAGAGAGAGAGATAGAGAGAGCTGAGGCTGGCTGCGAACCTGGATCCTTTGGTCTCTGCCTCCCAAAGTACTGGGATTACAAGCGTGCGCCACCACGCCCAGCTGTCTGGGAGCTTTTAAAAATATGGATTATTCACTCCCCCCACCAATTGTCTGAATCTTAGGTAATTGGGGAATCTGTAGGTTTTTAGAAGGTGAAGAGCCTTTGGAAGACATCAGCCTAAAAAGATGGAAAAGGGTTTGCTACCAACCTGAAAAGATGGATACATACATGCATATCCATATATATGTATATACACATACATATATACACATATGCATATATCTACATATACATACATACATATATTCCTATATAATAGGAATGATAGAAATTTGTAGGAAACAGTGTTACAGGTTCCTCAGATATCTGTTATTTCTAGATTAGTAACTTGTATAGTTTGGATATTGTCTTTAAATTCTGGTCCAAGTCCTTCTTACTCACATTAAATAAATTTTGTTTCAGGGATTGAAGAACAAGTAATGATACTCAGGCATCATTTGCTAGGAAGGATCATTGTTTCTTTTGTCCACATAGCTAGTTCTATTTCCTTTTTAGTTCTATTTTTTGCCCATATCTATAGTTCTTAAATTCTTTTAAATCCTCCTTTAAGCCTTCTCATTCTTCTCTGGCTAATGAGAAAATCAAGTATAGAATAAGCAAGAGACAAGAATTCAGAAACCTTCCATGGGTGAGTTACTAGCTATCTGATTTCTGTTAAGTCGTTTATTCATTTAATGATTCGTTCTTTTCAGAACTATTTATTAGGTAGCTATGGATGCGTAACAATGGCCATGACAGTCTCAGTGGCGACAGTACTGATTGGTGTACATATTTCTGTTGACTGATAGTAGCTGGGCTGAGCTGGGGGCTCTGCTCATCTCAGCTGGGTTTGCTATCTGCGGTTGGTTCAAAGTCGGCTGTGCATACTGGTTCCCGCTAGTGCTGTGTTATGGATCCATTGTCTGCCTGCTGAATCTGGTGTGCTGGCTGGTTGTATTCTTCTCATTGGCATGGCAGAAGGACAAGAGATAAATGAAAACATATACAGCATTTTAAGGCCTAGAACTAGCAACACCTCACGTGACACAGTCCAACCACAAGGCGAAGGTGGGGGAAGTTAAGGGGAATGGAGGAAAGGGTGAATATTTCTGGACAATAATCTAATTTAGCACAAGCATCTAACATCTTTTGGGTTTATCCTTTTATCTTTTTGAACCCTCATTTCCTCTGTTGTGAATGAGATTATAATCTCTGCCTTGGGAATTCCATAGTTTTGTTCTAAGGGTTGAATGTGATAGTGTTTAAAGAGCTCAGTGAGCCTTTAGTGTATGATCTTTGGTTCTTCCCACCCTGGTTTCCTGCAGAGACTCCTGAGAGGAGTGGAGAGAGGCTGGTGTGTGTGTGTGTGTGTGTGTGTGTGTGTGTGTGTGTGTGTGTGACTGGACCTGTGAAGTGTGTGTCAGGGTAAGGATAATGAGGTAAGGCAAAGACTTTTCTTCACGTAGAGAAGTGATGACACATTAACCCACATTTTTCCATCTTCTTCCTTAAGAACAAGAACTACAGTAATGGATCCGCAGGTATTAACTGTGCCCCACTTGGTCTAAAACTCTGAAGTAAGCGCTCTCTTTTCAAGAAAATGGTGTATCTTTTTGAAGACTTGAGACTGCATGAAGTCAGGCTTTATACTAGATCAGGGTAGAGAATGTAGGTAGAGTGGGCATTCTGAGAAGGGCAAGATGAGTTTAGGGCATGTGGTCTTGGGGGGCTTCATAGATAGAACATGATTGAAAATGAGCCTTAAAAGGTGGGTATTGTTTGGATAGATGGTCAAAGAAGAGGGGAAGGTGTTGTTGATAAAATGAGTAAAGGTCCAGTAGATTAGTGGAAGGTGGTGGGCAGAGGGGATGTGGTGACACATAAACAGTGAGGAATGAGGAAGAACGGGGTAGTCAGGCAAGCCCTGAAGGCCAGGAAGAGAGTTACCATGGAACCTCTTGTCATGGTCTAACAGAAGCCTTGATTATTATTAGACCTGTTCAGGACAAATATCTCCACCAATTGTTCCTTTTTTTTTGGTACTGGGGATTGAATCCAGAGGCATTCTATCTCCAAGTTATACCCCCAACCCAATTTCATTTCTTATTTGGAAACAGGGTCTCACTAAGTTATGGAGGGCCTCGCTAAATTGCGGAGGTTGGCTTCGAACCTGCAATCCTCCTGTCTCAGCCTCCCAAGTACTGGGATTACAAGCATGCACCACCACGCCCGACTCCAATTTTTCTTTTTTTTTTAATGGGAAAACTTCTACCTGGACATTTTCCCCCAGGTATGATCTGAAGTTAGGTCTACTTTGCCTGCAGTGTGCTTGCAGTAATCACCAAATGAGTACGTTTCTTTACCTTACAGTCTTCTTTTAAGCATGGAAGGGAACATGGTGTATGAGGTTTAGCACCAGACTGTCTGACTTGCAATCCTGCTGTGCTGCGTGCAAACTCTGTCCTTTAGCCTGCTATCATCTTTTCCTGGCCTCAGTGTCCTCAGTAGCACTTCCCATGGATGTTGATGGGGATGAGCTTTGGTACATTGTTAGGGTTACACTAACATTAACTATTATCGTTATTATCATGTTTACCTCCATTGCTTCCTTATGTTTCATAAAAATTGCCAGATGGATATCATACCTATGAAACCCTGTTAATAAGTGAGAATAGGGTTGGGATGTATGTAACAAGGAAGGGACGGTATGTTATGGGTTCTGATACCAGGCCTGGGATGCCTTTCGTCTGCATCAGGTCCCAGCAACCTGATTCTTCCAAGTGTTTCTGGTGCTCACACGCCACGCTGTGGCAGAGGTGGCACAGTCTCCAGGTTCCTGACGCTGTGGGCTGCGGGTCTGGGATTTCTTATTTGGGCAGCCAGATTTCTCATCTTTGAATGACTCTGTAAAAATTAATATCTGTTATTTATTATTTGGAATCCATGTATTTTGCTTTGCTTTTTATCTGTGAGATTACAAAGGATACTGTAACTTGTTCATGTGGCTAAATTAAATAATCAGGCACCTCATATAAGCACAGATAGGAGATTTTTATCTTCATCAATCTTCTCTCCAGTTCCATTCAAATAGAGAAAAAATAAAATGAAGTTCCTGACAGGAAAGGATAGTACATATACATTAAGAGTAAATCCTAATAGTTGCTCTAAATATTTACATGCATAAGAGGTGTGTGATAAGACAGAGTCTCAATATGTTGCACTCACAAGCTCTGATTTGAAGACTTGCTTTTCATTGTTCATTCCTTGTTCATGAGCTTGTGACCGAAATTAAGAACTTTGAGAGTCAGCAAATGCCAAGGGCGATATTCAGAGAAGGCTGGCTTGCCAATGAAGTGCTGCCGGGCTTCTCTTCACAGCTTTGCAGCATTTGCTATCTGCTTTGCTGCTGTATAGTTTTTTCCCCATTGGAACAGACAGACAAACAACAAATCAACCCGGGCCTTTAGAATGATAAATACACAATTGTTGATAGTTTAGGAAGAGAAACCGTTTGAAAAAATGCCAAAGGAATGAATGGACTAAGGCATGCTGTAATCATTATGAACTAAAGGAATCTACATTTTTAGAATAATAGTTCTTAACCCTTGGTGCATGTTAGAATCATTTAGGAGCCCTTGCCTATCTTGGGGCCACATCCTAATACAATGAAATTAGATTCTCTGGAGCTCAGGAGGTGGGGATGGAGCAGGGGGAGGACTGAGGCATCAGTCCTTTGTCTAAAGCTCCCTGGGTCATTTTAAAGTATCCAGTGTTGAGTGCCCCTGCTATCTGGGAATCTTTATGGAAGTAATGAATACATAGTAATAAGGCATTAGAGTCCCAAGATCTCCAAAATATAGAGGAAGCAGTGTTAAGTGTCCCAAAGTCTGAATCCTTGTTCAGCTGATTATTAGCTGAATAACTTCCAGAAATGGCCCATCTGTTAGTCTCAATTTAATAATCCATAAAATAATAACAATTGACACCATAATGTCTGCTCCAGCAGGTTTGCTGAGAACTCCACGAGCCATGAGCAGGGAAGCCTTTGTTTTCCCCTTCGTTCCAGGACTCTGTCGTTTTTAGCCCTTGACACCCCAGTGCAAATCTCAAGTCACACAACATTGGTGAGGAAGAAAGATTTTGCTGATAATGTCACAGGGATTAAGAAGACATGATTCGTTGCACCCCACGCTTCAAAACTTAATACCAGCTCCCCTTGGCCCTTCTTGACCTCCTCCAAATCTGCCTCACAGCTGCCTCACCTCCTCGAACATCCCTCCTCGGGGAGACTCCAGTCTATTCCAAAGCCTCCTGAAAATCTGCTTTCTGCTCCTCTCCCTCACTGCACCTCTATTGCTGCCTCATCGGCAGACCTAGACTAGAACACCGTGTGGGGTAAAAGCTGAGAAGGTGGGGTGCCTGGAAGCCTTCCCCTTCTGTTCTTTAGGGAGGTTGTGGGGGGGGGAGAGGGTTGTGGAGAACACATTTTTCCCTCCATGATCTTTCAACTGTGGCACTGTTGACATTTGGGAGTGATAATTCTTTTGTGGAGGCTGTCCCATGTATTTGTATTAGTTTAATATTATTTTATTGTTATTTTTATATATGTCATTTTGCCATACTTAGTGGTTCAAAACCACAAACATGTATTGTCTCCTGGTTCCCATGGGTCAGAAGTCGGGGTGCTGCCTGGCTGTGCTCTTTCTTCAAGGCTCAAATCGAGGTTTTTGGTTGTCATAATTCTCATCTGAGATTCAAGGTCTCCTTCCAAACTCATTCAGATTGTTGGTGGAATTCAGTTCCTTATACCTGCAGGATAGAGGTCTCTGTTTTCTTGCTGGCTCGTTGGATAGAGTTGCTGCCAGATCCTAGAGGTCCCCTGCATAGGCAGTTCTCAGCATGGCTGTTTGCTTCTTCAGGGCCAGCAGGAGCATGTTTGCTGCTGCTTCGTGTTTCTTTTAAGGCTCACCTGATGATGTGAGGCGCATGCAAAATATTCTCCCTTTTGTTTAACACACAGGCAACTGATTAGGGGTCTTAGTTATATCTGCAAAGTTCCTTTTACCAAGTCACATAATTGTGGGGGCAGCATCTCATAGGCACAAGTCCTGTCCAGACTCAGAGGGGAAGGAACTATGCAGGGCACATGCACCAGGGGATGAAATCTAGGGTGTTGCCTGTTGCCTACCCCAGTATTGAGATGCTTAGCAGCATCCCTAGATGAAAGTAGCCTCTTTCTCCCTGCCCCCAAGTTGTGTCAACCAAAACTGTTTCTAGACATTGCTAAATGTCCACTGAGACACAAAACTGTCCCAAATTGGGAATCATGATGGCCTGTTAGATAAGTGAAAAAGTTTGAAGACTCTAAAATGAGATTATCTCAAATAATTCCCCTTTACTAACTTGGAGATAGACTAGCAATGCGAATTCCATGGTGCAGAACAGGACGAAGATGAAATTTCATTTTCCAGAATCATTCATGGTATGAATAGGACTTAGAATCTCTGTTATGCTCCACAGGGGACATTCAGCCAATCTGTCTTCTGGGGTGGGGTGATGTGACCCTTAGGCCAGACACTCTGTGAAGACTGTGGCACTGCCAGATTACAGCCAAGACTCCAAGGGATTATAGAGACCACAGACCTGGGGCAGTTAGTCAGACAGAATGCACCACAGGGCATTGGCTGAAGCAAGAGGAACAAGACTTTGGGTTATGTAGCCACCAAATCCTGTCATAATGCCAGAAGGGGAAGTATGACCAGGTGGGCAAGGGACATTGGCCCAGACACAACTGGACCCTTTCACCCCATAGTCAAAAAGTCACATGAGTCACCTACCTTTAGGAGGGGACTATTGAGATAGTCTAAGCATTGCAACAAAAGAGCCTAAGAAATCCAAAAGATGCTATTTCAACCAGCTTTGATATCAATTTAACTTTGAACAGTTTTTTTATATTTTTTATGTTCATTTATTGGTACATTGTAATTATACATTTTGATATATGTCAGGGTATGAACATCATACATGCACACATTGCACATTTAGCCCTCCCTCCAATCCCACCTTATTCCCTCCCCCTTCCCTCCCTTTCATGCTCCGGATAGTGATTGAGTCTTATAGGTTTGTGTATGTACATCATGTGCTATAGTGAACAGTTTGAACTAGAAAGAGACCTTCAATTAGAAAAGACAAACAAAAAATACAAAAATCAAGATGTTGGCAGGCTATTCTGAGTTGCACACACCATTTAGCAGGATAGAAGTTGGTAAGGAAGATAGAGCACTTAGTAGACAAATAAAAATAATGCATTTTCTCCGAACATTTATGTGCAGTGTGAGTAATCTGTGGTCCTGTAACAATGCAGTGGTGGGTATTGTGTGAAGACAATTTCTGTGTAATAAATGATAGACAGATCACACTTATTGAGACTTGACACAATCGCTTGCATCACTTAGGAATGCTTTACCTGAAAATCACCAAATACAACTAATGATAGCTTATACTAGTGGTTCTCAAACTTCAGTTTACATCAGAATTATCTGGAGGACCTGTTAGAGCACAGATTGCTGAGTCTTACTCCTAGAATCCCCAGTTCAGTAAGTCTGGTGCCTAAGGATTTGCATTGTTTCTTTTTGTGATATTGGGGATGGAGCTCAGGGGCCTTCTATCTCCGGGCTACACCCCCAGACCTATTTTATTTTATTTTTTGTGTGGAAACAGGGTCTCACTAAGTTGCTGAGTGCCTCAGTAAGTTGCTGAGGCTGACTGTGAACCTGCGATCCTCCTGTCTCAGCCTCCCAAGTACTGGGATTACAGCGTGCACCACCACGCCCAGCTGAGAATTTGCATTTTTTAACAAGCTTCCAGGTGGTGCTGATGCTGGTTCAGGTGCCATACTTTCAGAACTACTGGCATAAGTCACAAGAAACCCATTGTCTAATGAACAAGTCTGGAGATGGGTGGTTCTGAGTTGGTTGGGTCTCGGAGGGTTTCTATCCTTTGACTCCATCAGGTTTAATGTGGCATCTTTTCATTTCATGCATATCTT
This sequence comes from Glis glis, assembly GCA_004027185.1. Lineage (NCBI taxonomy): Eukaryota > Metazoa > Chordata > Mammalia > Rodentia > Gliridae > Glis > Glis glis. The sequence goes on from PVJS01017395.1 coordinate 36,093, forward strand.
TTGATAGTTGCAACATTACTGTTGTGCTGAACATCGCTTCATCACACTGCCTTCAAAGGTGGAAAGAGGTGTACAGGAAAGGAGAAAATCCTGTCAATATATATATATATATATATATATATAT